>JAOBRD020797433.1:0-30406 GCA_027575215.2 Hydrozoanthus sils
GGTGAATTCCCCTCCCTTCACCCCACCCCCCCCCCCAGCTCTCCGAAAAAATGCCGTGGGTAATTATGACAACTTTGAAAAGACTCATGGAAAATGCCAGAAAACCTTATACTTAGCTATAAACCTAAGCAACATGTGGCAACCTAACGCATCTTGAAGACTTTCTCAAACCTTGGCAATTTTATGCTACCTTACATGACGTAAAAAGAAACTCCTCCAAATTAGGTCAACATTGTTTGCCTTAACTTGATTTATGTTAACAGAACCTATTGAAAACTTTCAGCTTAATAGGTTCTTATAAAAAGGGGTTTAAAATGAGATTTTGTTGAATTTCAGGTTCTTACACGAGTTTTTTTTTTCTTGTATATCATAGTTACGCATACGTTTTACAAACGCTCATGTATTGTATAGGGTCGCTACAGACTGGCATAAAAATTGTTATGGCTAAGTATTGACCTACCAGGCCTCTTTCTGACAAGCGTTGTTTCGGTTCTCATACTCAGTGAAAGGACTGGGTCTGATTTGCACCCCATCCCATATGCAGCCTACTTGCTGCCATTCGGAGGGAAACTGCTCGTAGCGTCGAGGTCGGCACGATAGCTGGTCGGCAGTCGCCGGGCCGCGAACAACTGGTAGTAGAACGTGCTGAAAAAGTAACAGATCACCTAGGAGTTACTATTCAATATAAAGACAAAACAGTCCGCCATTCAGTTACGATCGTGTACTTTATTTGCCAAAGGCCTTTCGGCTCGCGCCCTCCTCATAGACAAGTAAACTACAGAGTGGCAATGACAGCACTAGCCCATAACTTTTAGGTCTAAGGGGCGGACCAATTAATTTTTGACGGGGGGTAGGTGGTTGGAAGATTCTGCAGCACAAGATATTTTCCGAGCGCTTTCTTTGCATGAATTTTTTTCCCTCGATTGAATGCTGCAATATTTTATTTCTTTCCCATAGGGTTACAGGAATTTTTCTTCTAAATCTTCCACCCCCCGGCCCCCGGCCCCCCGCCCCCCTCCCCTCTTCCCCTCAAAAATCAAATGGTCCGCCTTTGAAACAGTTATTTTGGGATCCCTGTGTGCTGTGAGTGAGGCTAAGAGCTTAGTCCCATATGCGTTCGAGAACGGGGGCCATAGTCTGCAAGCCCTAGCTCTTTTAACAGTTGATAGTCAGCGATGCAGGCTAGGGGGGTTTGGAGTTAATCGAGTTAGTCGTAGGTCTACCGAAGATAGTTTTAGACGACACTACATGATCCAAAACCGGTCTACTTGTCAACCCAAGAAAGTCCGAAACCAACCTGGGATCTGAGCATTTGATATAAGCTGAAAATACAATTGACAGTTACTGTTCACGAATAGGATGCCCAAACTTGTATAATTTCGCAGTTTGAGACGCGCGGGGAAATCAGTTTACGCAGGCACACACACACACTCTGTTTATAAGTGCGACTAGTTTTTTGCCAAGTAATGAGTACGTTTACCAAGTCTTTCAAAAATAAGTTTAAACATAATTCCTTAAGATAAACAAAAAGTACATTCTGTGCAATTAAAATCTCTAATGAACTTTGAAGCATAAATCACGACAAAAGTAATCGTTACGTTAACGATAAACTACCTTGCAGAACATTTTTTCCGTTTGGAAGAAATATAGTACGTTGAATACTAAAAACGTGTCAAAAATTGCAGAAATTGGATCTTTTTGATCGGTTTCTTGCTTTTTTAAAAAAAGGTTATTGAGTGGCCTTTGAATATAGAGTGCGTTCCCATAAAGATATTTCTTGTGCTCACTGACGTTGAAAGTATTACTTTGTACGCTTGCTCACAAAGAGTTTAAGTCTTATTTTATTTCTATTAAATTACGTAGCAACTCAAACCTTTCTGTCGTCTTTTTCAACTTCTTCATACTTATGAGCTTCCTTCGGTCCCTGAATTGGCGGCAAAATGTCGAGCTGCTTTTGGTTGGGCGCGGGCTCTGAAAAGACAATTCCTTGCGAAACAATATTTTGGGAATGTTCAACGTTGTTCGGCCGACGTCGAGGTCCAGCAGGTAAACTGTACGGTAAAAATCTAGTGTCTAACTTGCTTTCCTGTTTAGGTCCTTGCAGTTGAAAACTAGGAACATCTTGAAACTTGATTGGCGGAAACATTTTATATTTGAAGAACGACAGCGAAACAGACTGCTATATTTACCTTCTCGAATGTTGCTTTGTGACGAAACTATGCCTATGACAAGTTAATGAAAGATACTTTTTATACGTATTACGTAGTCAAGTTTTGCCAACCATCATTAACTTTATGTTCTTATAAATCAGTTGTAAACATAATAGTGGCAGTAATTCCTTTTTTTTTCATTTTAAAGGAAGAAAAAGTTTTTCCATTTGTGACATAACCTGTGGTGCTAAAGTTCTCAGCAAGGCTAGCGCTAGCTAAATCGTTTTCCATTAAGTTATCTTTCACATCGTGCAAACGTAAATCACCATTTTTAAGTACTACGGCATCACAGTTGATTAAAATGATTTTTTAGTTACTGTTGGCAAGTAAGTCTTTAAAAAATCACCCAGAAACACGTTTTTCCCTGTTCTGTGTTTTCTTTGCGCAATTTTTTTCTTACTTGGGTCACCACACAGCCCTTTGTCATAAACTTACAATATTTTTCCATTTGCGCGTGCGTAAATGAACAACAATTTAAACTGTGACTGTTGAACACCATGCCTTTACTCTGTTGCCAATAGCAATTACATAGGCAGCCCAACTTAATCAACGATAAAAAAAACAGTTAAGCAATAAGTCCAACAAGAGTAATGAGATTTCAACTCTAATCTGCTTGCTTTCACCAGGCGCTAGTGTAGATTGTGTTAACTTCGTTACGTATCACCCGGCGGGTTTTTGGCGTTTGATTTGATCTGTTCTATGATTGGCTAGTCCTTTGAGGACCACGGAGTTCTTCCATTTTGAAGCCGGCTTCAGCTGAAGTAAAGTCCTAAAAAAAGTCCAAACGCCTTCGAAACATTTATCATTTTTTCAATTCACTAATTATGGTTTAGTCGACTTATTAATACAAAAGGAGTTCTGAGCGTTTAGCAAAGGACGGGAAACTGGTGCTCGAACCCAGTCTCTGAAAAGTGAAATAAAAATCACTCAAGCATGTGTACACTTGACTGGCACGGCATGGCGAGCTTGCTGATGTTTACTCTCGGATCACCGAACTATGAGCCTTTTTATCTACTTACATAATGTTTCTTCAAACTCACGATTCCCATCGAAATGAATGTGGCATTGTTTTGCCTTCTATGCGTTCTTGTGAATGGTTCAGAGAGAAGACGATGTATCAGTCATGACAGATCGACTAGAGGTCAGTGTTTATTATACTCAATTCTTCTTTCACTGTTACTTTCAGTGTTGGGCTTCAGTGAAGTGAACTGAATTAGGTGTTAAATTGACCTTTTTATCTCGGAAAGTATCCGTATAAATTTGAGAACTTACTGTGTTTCCCTTTTAATACTGTTTCGCCCAATTTAAATGCGTTTCATACGATGGTTGGAAATGGTCATTTCTTACACCGTTTAAAATTTATTAAATCGTACGACTGCACACTGAGGGTTTTTGACATTTCATATCCGGTCAAATATTGGAAAAAATACCTTCTGTGATTCATGTCTTTAAATTAGTTTCCTTTTTCTTTTCAAAGAGAGAAAAGGAGAAAAATCCAAAATTTTGATAATTTGTAAACTCAAGCTGTATTAATACTTTAAATATTTTATGTTTTGTTTTTAAATGTGTGAACGAACTCTTAATATTTTGTTTTTATTGAAAGACATTTGCATTTAAGGAAATCTGATTTATTCGCTTCAGTGAATTTTTCCTCCGCGGTCAAATTAATTACGACTCAAGAAGCATCAAATCAGGCAATGAATAAGAAAGCCCTATCTATAATTAATGACGGAAATTTATTTTGATACAACCTGGTAAGATAAAACAGACGATTTTTTGTACTTCATTTAAAAAAATCGTTTTCTTCTGTTCGTAAATTTAAATTAAAACTTTTAAAATGTCGAGCCACGTTTTTTCAAAAAAGTCTTGGATACGATGTGAGTGCTATGCTGTTCTAGATAGGTTTTCCTTTCGCGTTTGAATATCCCCTCCTCCTAAATTTGATTTTCGGTAAAGTGTTACTTAAATTAGAGATAATGTTCTTGACATGAATGAAATAAATTGCGTGTGAAGTTGGTTGCAGACAGGCCAGAAATTTGATGACACACTCATTTACAGCAGCATCTGATGACAGTTATATAACAGACAAACTTTGAGTTGACTTAACGATGATGAATGTTCTAAAACTCATTATTTTGATAACTGAAGATTTCGATGTTAATATTAATAATTTATTGCCTTAGGCTTAGTGACTAATTGACAGCATAAAGAATAAAGTTTGACTTCGGTAGTTTTGAGTTAGACTTTTCCTAAAAAAATAATATTTAGAACGTTATTTGTAAGGACTTTGAGAGTATATTGATTTATAAGGAACTGAAAGATTTCAACTTTTTTGACCAGTCCTCTTTTACACCATTTTGGTACCAAGCCCTTAACTCGTCTTAATGACAAACTTTGAAAATGAGAATATGTAGAGTTCGTTATTTGACAGTTGATGTCCTGTGTTAATAAAATTACTTACTAGATGATTATAGAGTTTCCGTTGCTTTCATTTTTGGAGGCAGGAATATTATGCCAGCTTGCTAGCAATATAATTAGCTTGCACAAGGTGGTTGCATGTACAGCTAATTGCAACATACAACACATTTTCAGAATGGCCACCAAGCATTTTGTGGATCTTTCAGAAGAAGAGATAGACAACTTAAAGTGCCCATAAAATGAAAGTTTCTATTATCTCAGTGGATAAACCTTGCAAAATGAGGAATAGCAGTGAAAACATTTTGTCAAAATCTTTTATGGTTCTTGAGATATTAACATTTTAATGTTTTAAACTGATGGCGTCACAAGTATCACAGTCAAATTTGCATTTTTTTAAATCTTCTGCCAATCCATAACCTTTGGATGAATTTAAACCAAACTTCGACTGATGATGTATCTTGAGGTTTTTTTCTAAATAAGTAGTAATTTCACATCGTCATCACAACAAATTTGATTCCAGACCCCATTCCTTATAAAACAAACTTTCTGCTATTCCAAAAACTTTCACCAAGGCAATTAAACCAAATCTTTAATTTTTCTTTTACACGATATAAAAAGAACAAAAATGTTGTTATAAATTGTTGCACAACTTCTAGTTTGACGGAAAAACCCAATGCATATAATTAAAAAATTCTCACTTGGAGCCTGGAACCCAGTTGTTGTCATGACAACAAAAACTAGTGACTATCATAAAGAAAACCTTGAGATACATCATCAGACCAAGTTTGGTTTTAATTCCTCCAAAGGTTATGGATTGGCAGCAGATTTTAAAAACTGAAGATTTGACATCACCATGATCAGTTTAAAACATTAAAATGTTAGTGTCTCAAGAATTGTAAAAGATGGCTATTCCTCATTTAGCAAGGTTTATCCGCTGAGATAATAAAATGTTTCATTTCATAGGCACTTTAAAGGAAAATGTTATTCTGAAATACACTAAGATTTCAACAAAAATTGAGATAGCAGTTTTCAAAGTACTAATAATAGAAAGATTAAGCTAAAGCTAAATCCTTTCCTGAGTCTTAGTGGCTCATATTGCTGGCACTTATCTCTGGTTTCTGTAGTGTTAAGGATACACAGGATCGGAGGCTTTTTGATAAATATTTTTTTTCAAATATCACAATTTTCTATTTTTGAATATGTGGAACTGTTTGGAAATATATTCGAAAACTCCATGTTTAATGTAATTTAGTTTTTGAGTTATAGTGAAAAACATATTTTGGCCAACTGAGATGAGATGTGAAAGCATTGACAGTGTCTGTAGTAGAGCATAGTTCCAGCCAAAATAATGCACACATCGATTTCACTGCGGAATTTGGCTTCTCTTTTCCCGTATACTTGTGCTTATCGCGAGCCCCTCTGCAAACATGTTTCCATCTTATCTACGATTTTTTGTCGTCAAAAAAACTTGTCAGGTAGAAGTTTATACATTTATATAAAGTCCATATGAGACAAAGTTTAAGCCACATACCCCATGCTTTCCACACTTTTGTATGAAACCCAAGCTTGTTGCTGTATCACGTATATGTACGGAGCGACAACATCGTTCTTTGAGTGTTTGTATTGTTTTTGCTTTCGCAGTTAGATTTAGATTTTGGCAAACCCAAAACCGTGTCTCAGTTTTTCTTTAAAACATTTGCTTCTTGAGTTAGAAGGGTTTATTTTGAAAAATTAGCTAGATTGGAAAGTCAAACTTCAAAAAATCATAACTAATCAACAAGAAAAGAAAACTGAGACACAGCGTTTGACCTCAACATGTGGTAAACAAATTGTAACAAAACACAGCGGTATTCGTCTCTTCTCACGGGAGAATAAACACTCCAGGAAAACCGTGTAGTTTTCAAGATAAATGGTTCTTACTTGTTTTCGAATAAAAAAACTGTGAAAAATAATTGCAGAGACCAAAACTTTGTCCTTATAAAGTTTTTCTTAAAGTGCAGATTGAATATCTTTATGGACACAATGAAAAACAGCACTCAAAAGTCTCCTGTGTATCCTTAAGTGGATGAGAGTCTTTGACTCCCCCTGGACAGGACTCTAATCTATCGCAGGTTAGGCCCCAGCAGAACTAGTACTCATTTATACAGCTGAGTTGACTGGAACGAAGTCATGCAGGTAAAGCATCTTGTTAAAGCCAAGGACACAACACAGTGATCTGACTGAGGCTCTAACTTGTGACTCTAGGATTATCAGTCAAACATGAAATTAATAAAGATTAAACTCCAGGGAAAGTGTTTCAGGTGTTGATATGCATGACAACAACAGATGGAATTTTGTGCAAATTTTTAGCAATGTCTGTTTTTTCCTTAAAGTTGATAATCACCTGGTAATGTCAGCAATTTTACTAATTAAAGTAGTTCTTCACTTCAGGCTTAGTGAATATCAGGTGCATCATAATCCACTCGACTCCGTCTTGGGGAATAAATTTCATCAGATACGCCATCAGCAAATAATTGTTAAGCAGCACACAGAGACCTCTCAAAACCTCACACAGCTTTTCTGTGATGCTTGGAATTTTCAGCAAAACCTCACAGTCTTATAGTTAGCCTTGGAAAATAAGTTATTCAAGTTTTATTTTCTTGTGGTGAAATGTATGATATTGCTATCATATATCATTGCCTTTGCCAATTCATCCATCATCAGCTACTAAATATCAAATATCATTGTCTTTGCCAATTCATCCACCAACAGCTACTAAAAGTTCTAGACTATTGGTTTACAAATTAAGAGTAGCAACCTCAAAGTAAAATTGTTGCAGTTGCTACTGGAGCACAAAAATTTTTTGTTTATCAAGCAGGGGGGAGGAGTGATGGGGTTATAGATATTTGGCAGACAGACGTTATAGACCATCATTTTTTTGGCCTCATCTTTTCTTTAAAAACTCCATGGTTTGTGATAAGCAAGACACTCAAATCAAATACTTATTGGGATTTCACAATGAGTCGAGCTTATGTCAACCTTTTCCTCAACAAAGCATCAATCCTTTTTGCTTGGTAACCTTTATTTATTAAAAATGAGAATAGTAACATTGGGGGGGGGGGGGGTGGAACTCCCTATAATGGGGTGATTAAAAATGCCAGTCCGATATTTTTTAGGGGT
This sequence comes from Hydrozoanthus sils, assembly GCA_027575215.2. Lineage (NCBI taxonomy): Eukaryota > Metazoa > Cnidaria > Anthozoa > Zoantharia > Hydrozoanthidae > Hydrozoanthus > Hydrozoanthus sils. The sequence goes on from JAOBRD020797433.1 coordinate 7,788, forward strand.
TGTTAAAAGAAATCCTGTGTTAATCCAAATAATGTTTGGTATTTTTAAGGGCTGAAAAACGTGAAGCTATTGGACTGCTTGCAGTTCCGTGTTTTAGCAAGCGTGCATACCGATAAGAAGTTATGACAAAAGCCTTTGGTGAATGTCCTATTACACAAGCCTTAATTTACTGCATATCACATTCAGGCAACACAAGGGGACTTAGAGCCAACCTTTTAGCTACCCAGGGAAAATTTTCAGCTTTGAATTGGTATTTTTTAGGGTGGAAAATTTTTATCCCTTGGTATTTTTTAGGGTATTTTGGGGACTTTTCTGACTGCCATCCCTACCCTTTTGACCCCTAACACCCCCCCCTCGTTAGTAACCATTATTTAAACACTGTAAAGACTCTTCAGGATTTACAAAGTTAAACTGTTTCACAGTGCTTTGATGCAAAAAAAACTGCAGAACAATATATACCATCTTTCCTTCCACAAAATTATTTGAATTTAGCAATTTAATTTGGGTGGTGCAAGAAGCTTTTTATATGAATTTTTATTCTGTTGGCACTAAAACAGATTTGTTCTTAATTTCCAGACTTGTGTTTAGCATTGTGATAAGTATGTGCATTTTGTATCCAAGAACTGAAACAAAAATCAATTACCCTAGGATTAGCTATAATTATGTGCTGTCTGAAGTTGGTGTATGATTAAAAGCAATGGGATAATTGAATGAATTGCATTAACTCTTGTTTTTAACAGAAGATAGAGCTAGGAAGTACTTCAAGGTGATATATGGAATGCAAAGCTACCCTGTGCCCCTCAATCTGAGTTACAGCCGCAGGGCCTCTCACCAGATTACCACCCACACACTGAGAATCCTTCTGGAAGAAGTGCTGGGATATGAGAATGTTCACCTGGTTGAAAATGAGGCTGGCTTGAATGTAAGACAAGCTTTACAAAAACTCTCACATACTGCAGTAGACAAGAGGTATGTAGATACCAGAGATACGATATTATTTTGAACAGATGCAGATAATATATAGATAAACTGTACAATCATTCAAATCTTGACAAGGCCAGAGATCAAAATCACTTCATAAAACTTTGGATTCTTCACTCCTGCCCTCTTATTTGATTTGAAAAAAGCGTGAAGTCTTCGTTCATTTCTTCAACATTATTTCCTTACCAAAGCAACCACATTTAACCTTATACTTAGATTTAAGTCTCGATCACACCTACTTGTATCTTCTCAGCTCTAATGATGGCTCAGCAGGATTGCCAGAGGTTATGATTGACACTGAAGTCTGGGTACCAGTAAAATACAATAATCTTGAGTTTAAGAAAAATAATGAAGTATTAGACGGAGGTCATGTTACAAGCCATGGCAGGTAAGCGTCTCTGCTGGTGAAATCTCTTTGTTAACCATTGTACTGGCAACTACAGATACAGGTCCGTTGCAGACTGTGAAAAACACTAAATTTTATATCAGAACAACTGTTTTCAGTGATTGTGGGGTGTGAGTTTTGCCTTTCCGTCTTTGAGTTTGATGTTTATAGTCTTCTTTCAAAATTTGTAGAGTTTTGCAACAAGTTTTAGCAGAATGTTTACTTGAAAATATATATCAGTACAGAATCTTCCATTGGATGTGAGTTTAGCTTGCATTTTTTGGAGTTTGGTGTTTGTTCCTTGCTCTCGTTCAAAAATTGTAAAGCCTTATTCCTTCCAGTTCGTAGAGCGCCCTATTATGGTACAGATTTTTAACAGAAAAATATATTAGAACTGAAGGTTCCAGTGATTATGGGATGCGAGTTTTGTCTTCCATACCTTCAGATTCGGCTGGTATATGCCATCGGAGTTTGTGTCCAGACTGTGGAACGCTGACAGAATAGTCGCCAACCACTGGAGGTCATTGAAGATGAGTGTTGTTGTTGACCAGCTGAAACAGAACATCACATACTTAAAGAAACTGCAAAACCTTGCAGATGTCAAGAAGGACTGTGACAAAGTGAAGGACTGCAGCAGTGGTATCTCGTGTGGGGAAGGTTGTAAAAAGGAATTTGGAGAGAGCCAAGCACAATGCGGTATCATGTTGGCTGGATATCCAGGTTTGATACCTCTAATTGACAAAGAATATAAACTTAATTGCAATTTTGCAGTTACTTCTAAAACACTAAATTGCTGGATGGAACAAATGTCAAAATCTAGGTATTAGAAAGTGTTTTTACAAAAATCTTCAACAGTAGCTAAAATGTTGTTTCTCTCACAGAGCACGGTGGCTATGAATCCTACAAGCAAATTGATTGCCTCAAACTAAATGTGTCGCTTTTGTGGTTGGGATCAGGACTCAGAAGCGCTGTGAACCATAGTGCAAGTGGTCAGTGGCCATACTTGGTACTTAACTGGAAACCAAACACGTTAACAGTAAGAAGTGAGAGACTGGAGAGAGTAAAACTGCCCTCTTGCAGGTACGTTTAGTGCTAGGCAAACCACACCGAAATGTGGAATATAATTTAAAATGAATAAATTGGAAAGTCGGATCTTTGGTTTAGAGAAAATGCGTTTAGTTCAAGAGAACCCAGTTCAAGAGAACGCTTTACAAGAAATTCAACTGCTGATTGACAGGATCCAACAAAAAAAGATAAGAAAAAGACTCATTTATTGATTTACATGTTCTTGATTTCCTATCGAAGAAGAAAATAGAAGTTAAGGTAGCTGTCATTAAGAGTAACCTCTGGATTTATCAAGCTGGTATCACCAAAAGTTACTTAAACTTTGAAAATTTGTTAGAAGATCAATTTAAAACGCGATATACAACAAGAAACAAGACTTGAAATTGCAAATAAGTTACAGAACTCGTAACCACTGAAAACAGAAAAAAAAACACTGGACAAATATGTAACAAAGGAATAACGTTGATATGTAGAAACGGTTATATTGTTGTTTTAGTTATTTGATGAAACACATACTTTACCAAAAAAGTCAAGCTCGAGAACAGTCCTCTCGTAATAAAAGTAATACTTTGAACAGTCATTTTTTTTTCTTTTTCAAACTAATTTTAGAGATGAGAAGAGTATCTGCGATTTCCCAAGAAATCATCTCAAAAAGTTCTTTTGGGCGAAAATCAAAGACTTTGCTCCAGATGTACATCGTCTAGTCACCATGCTCTACTTCCCGCGGTCGGTTATGAATGAATTGTTGCAGCAACAGGAATCCACTGGGCTCCATTCCAGTGAAATTGCCTGTCGTTGGATCCGCCGTGCTAGAGATGTTTGGAAAGACTGGGTACCAAAGTCGCAGGGAGGTAAAATTCCTGTATACCTTGGGGGCATGTTTCCGATGTCAACTGGCAGTGACGCAGTGTGGAGTAGACCGGGAGTATGGACAGGTAAGCATTGTTCCGTCATTAGTTTGTGTTTCACCTTTACACTTGAAGGTTTTGGCCTGTTTTTTATTTCTTTTCTGGTAATAACCTATTTGCGAACTACTGAAAGTTCTATTCCTCACAAATAAATCCTTCAAGTCTAGGCCAAGTTCTAGCTTCTAATACATTTACTGTTTTTTCTAAGAAATTGTGCTCGACTTGATGTTTTTTGTGAGCATTTAAGCGTAGTTCGCCAATGGGCTTTTAGATGACTAAGCAAAGTAGTCCTTAATCAAATTGCAAATACGTTCACTGAAGCAAGTTTCGAATCAAGCAATGTCAAGTAACTATGCAGAATTTGTTGTTTATTTTTTTGTATTTTGTCGTGTTGAACTATAGAGCATTTTAAATTTCTTTAGGTTTCTCTAAGCACACTTAAGGAAATTTCAGTTTGGCCTGTAAATAATTATGTAGTCTATCAGTATGGGAGGTGAGAACTGATTTGTTACGTAAGCTTTCTAAACAACCAATAAATAGAAGTTTTTGAACACCAGCATATACGTTAAGACACTTTTTTTTAAATCTCATGCAAGATCATTTACGTTATTTTGTCAAGAAAATATAACTGTGTCTTACAAATTTTATCAAACTTTTAAAGTGTGATAGATCCCTCCTTGCAGCTACCTTACCTCTTAACCAGTTGATCTTCCTAAATTTGTTAGGAGCGCAGATGGCTCTTGAGAAGATCAGCCAGCAGCCTGGTATTCTGTCAAACTATAGCTTGGAAATCCTAGTAAAAGACACGCAGTGCAGAACCGACCTCACACTCAACGCTTATATCGATTTTGTGTCTCAGCAAAGTAACTACACATTTGTTGGCATCCTTGGACCAGCTTGCTCAAATCAAGCCGAAATCGTGGCAGAGGTGTCGCCATTCCATAATATGATTGTAATGGGCTACAGTGTTGAGGCGGTTTCTTTAGCAAATCAACAGAAGTACCCGCTTTACTTCAGGACATCGTCAAGCTATTTTGAGTTCAAACGAGCTTACTCTTTGCTTTTTAACCGTTTTGAATGGAAAAAGTATGCGACTTTAACAGAAGCCAACTATGCTTCATCTATCGTAACAGATATTCACGAATATCTTGCTAAAGAAGGTGTTAAGTTGGTCTACTCCCGTCAGATTGTGTTCCGGAACAGTTTTGACATCAAGACGTATTTGAGAACGTTGAAGGAAAGCACAGCCACTATTATCATTGGAAATTTGTTTGGTTTTGTTGCAAGAGCCGTTATATGCGAAGCATACAAACAGGTTGGTTACTTCCAGGGAAAGTGTTGGGCTTGGAAATTTGTTTAGAAATTTTTGCAAGAATCATTATATGCGAAACAAACCAGCAGGATTGTTATTCTTAGGGAAGGTGTAAGGTTCGGAAATTTGTTTGGATTTTTTGCAAGAGTCTTTATATGCGAAGCATTTAAACAGATTGGTTACTTGCAGGGACTTTCATTATTAACTGTGGTTTTGTTTGAGAACGTATGCTCTTAAAATTAACTATATGATGAATTTGTATTAACTTAACACATTTAAGTGTTTCGCTCAAAATTCAATGACATTTCACTGTCTTTTGGATTTCAGAAGATGCAATTGGCATGTAAAGTTGAATGAAAGTGTATGTTGTCTGTCTTTTTGGAGTGGATTCTTTGGTTTTTCGATATTTCTTGGTCATGGAAAGTGGCATTTGGTCGTGGAAATGTCTTGAAAAAGTAATGGAACTTCATTCCTCATTCCTGGTGTGGAACCTGATTATTGTCTTTCCACGTGCATCGTGGTTAAGTTAGAAAGGCGTTGTGGTGCATTTATTGGTAATATGTAATTGTTTCACGTCAATTTTTCCACAGGAACTAACCCCTCAGAACGGGTACGTTTGGTTTCTACCATCTTGGCTGGAGGACAAATGGTGGGACACGGACCATTACAACAGCAACCAGTCTAAGAAAAAGGAAAATCTTCCGTGTAGTTCACAAGATATGAGGGCGTTTGTTGATGGTGGCTACTTCACCCTTTCAAATGCGTTTTACGGTAGTGAAAACCAACCTGTTGCCGGAGGAACCACTGTTGGAAAGTGGAAGAAAGACTATTTCAGGAGAACACAGCTCGAGGTATGAGTAAGATTCTACCAACCCTCGAAATTACTTTAGGTTTCTTTTTAAAAAAGAAGATTTTCTTTGAAAAGCTCAGGATTCATCAACTTGAACCCGAAGGACTAATTTAAACTCAGCAGAGAAAAGTTGTTTTTTTTTCTTTTTACTTCCAATTCCTGTGATTTGTCGATATTTCAAGATTAATGGAAACACTTTGGGGTTTTTCTTTCTCGGTTTCTCTTATGCATGCCTTTGGTTAACCACAACATGTCAGAGTTTGACCTCTCTCAAGATGATCATACTTTTGTGTCCCTGTCCGAGTTTTCTTATGCAAAGACTAAAACCTAATTTGAAATAACTGGTCCTTCTAGTCATGTTCAAGGGGAATTCAAGTATTTTTGGTGTGTAATGGCTGTTCGTTTTTCATCAGGGAATAGCTCCAAGTGGTTACGCAAGTTACGCCTACGATGCCGTGTGGTCTTACGCACTCGCACTGGACAGGTTGCTAAGAGAACATCCGGGATCTCTAGACACCATCCGATCAAATATCACTACACAGTTAGTATTAACTCAATTCTGGCTTCGTAGTTCAACAATATTCTTTATTTGTAAATGAGGCTGTTGAATTCCAAAAGTAGGCGGATAATGGCTAGAGAAACCTCAATTAGACTTTACTAGGCTATTATTTTGACCAGGTGGCAACTGTTAGAAGCAACATAGTTCTAGGTATTAAACTTTAGTTGATTTTAAGTGATTACAAGTGTTTATTTTTGAACCGGTGAAAGTCGCTAAATTTTGGTAATAGGTTTATTAAAACTGGTATGAGTTTTTGATAAGCATCTTTAGTTACAAGTAGTTAACCTTGTCCAAAAAATAATTAAACTACTAGTTGCTGAATTGGTAATAATAACCCTAAGGTAGTTTGTAATAATGCTTGTATAATTTGTAACATACTTGATAAGACAAGTCGGTGTTGCACGGCAAGTAAAAGTTAAGAAGAATAAAGAGTAAGTTTAGATCTACTCGATCGTAGCAATCATTTAGAGCCTGAGAGTTATTCGATCAGTTTAAATGAGTAGTAGAGGCAATTAGCGCTAATATTTTTGATTGGGAAAAACAAAGGCAAAGACAAAGCGTTTCATGTGCTTTAGCAAAGACAAAAGAGCATGGCAATACACTCAATCTACCGCTTGACACCTCATTAACCGATAACATGACACTAAAACACTATGAACCAATCACACACCGCTGATCATGAACAAGAGGGTAAAATGCAAACGAACCCGATCTACACTTGTGCTGAATTGCCTTTGGTTTTAAAAGTGATTGGTACTCGGTTGATCGACCATACTTAATTGAAACATTTGAGTTAACCTTTTTTGATTAAGATAATGTATAGGCCCGGCTGTACGAAGTCTGGATAAGCTATCCGCTGGATAAAAGATAATTGTCATCACTAATAACTCAAAGATTGTTTTACTCTTTGTTGTTTTTTATATCCCTAGTTGTTAAGTGCGTAGAAGGCTCCTAGAATAATGGTTTAGATTGTATCAAACAACTTTTGTAAAAGTTTTATTGCTGAAAATAGAAAGCACTTATCCGGCGGATAGCTTATCCAGGCTTCTTACAACCGGGCCCAGGAAGCAGTGGGAGTTCCTGCTTTTTACTTAGATAGCCGCAATTTGTCTTACTTATGTCGTTTCTTTTAAAATAAATTTAAGATTTTATATTCCTTTTTTTAAAGGCGATTGAAAGCTTACCTGCAGCAGAGTAACTTTAGCGGCACCTCAGGGCGAGTGACATTCAAAGATGGAGAGCGCTACCAGCCTAGTGTGGTTATTTCCCAGCAATTCACAAAGCAGACTGTCTCTTTTGGACGCTTTGTTCCGTATTCTTCTCATAACAGGAAAGAAGACGAGGGAAATGGACAACTGTTTCTGAATGAGTCTCTTATCATGTGGGCTACAGGAGTAAGACCGAGTGATGGAAGAACGGGTATGTTAGCACCCAAAGCAAATTTAAAATTGTATTAAAATATAATTTCCTATAACTGGTCATTGAACCCTACTGTTGTTGTCAACGACAACACACATCGTCGCCATCATTTTCATTACAATGAAAGTATTAAATGTAACAAAATCAATAATATTTTGTATTTCATGTGCTGGCAAATCATCAGCGAACTCAACAACCTAAGCAAATCGAATAAAAAGACTAAAACTGATAATTACACACAGTATTGAATTTAATAATATTGAACTTTAGATCTACTACTACATCACTCTCACCACTGTCATTATCATCGTCATCATAGTCATTGCCCTTATATGTGTTTAGAACCCAGTTTTGAACCCTGATATGTCGTATAGTATTGTTAAGGTTTTGGAGCACCCTGTACACTGGATGCTGTTACAGTAATAAACTGTTAAAATTAATTAGTTACAATTAAGTAGAAACGTCTACATCAGTTAAAATTTAAAAGCTAGATTTAAAAAGAAAAGTCTCAAGGCCGCTGCATATGAGCCGATTTTTTGTCGCTGATAATTTGTTTGGAAATAAAAATTGCTACACACGTACCGATTTTTTTGTTGTGGCAGGCATGGCAGCAGAGCATAATTTCACACTCAGACTACTTTTACCCTTGCTCTGCCTGTCAACTTGTGAAGGTGGAAACTGTTGTGATTCGTAATTTCAGCCCATGCCTTTGCTTTCTTGTTTCTATTGCTAGAGTCGTTGAGATAATATTGTAGAGATATGGCCTCGCTTGTCATGCTTCGACAAGAATTTTTTTTTCTAGTAGTCCATGTAGCACTAATATCTTCTGAAACTGCAACTTCCTCAACTGCGACTGTGTTTGCTCTGTTCTCGACAATTTGTCTGAATCCGCCACACACGTACCGATTTTTTGTTGGCCGACCATTTTACATCAAACATGCAAAATCTCTGTTTCCGACAAAATATCTTGTCATAAACTTGTTGGGAACTACCACAAACCAGCCGTTTTTTTTGTTGGCGTCAAAAAATTGGGTGCTTTGCGATCGGCTCATGTAGCAGCCTTTAAGACTAGATATAAAAGTACCTATGTCATCTGTTTTACGGAAATAATGTGGAAGATCGTTCCAAAGTTTTGCATCTGGTACAGTAGTTGGTGGAGGTAGTAATTTTAGGAATAGACAGATAATTTCGAGAGCTTGACCAAAGGAACAAGGCGGGATCTATGGTTTTAATAGTTCACTGATATAAATGGGAGCCTGTCCGTGAAGATCTTGAATGTGATTAGCAATAGTTAAAACACAATTCTGTTTTTACTGGTAGCCAGTGTAGTTTTCCAAGAACAGGAGTGATTTGATTAGATTTCGAAGTTCTTGAGACTAGTTAACTCCTTGTTAAGCGGCCAGTTTTTAACGCTGATATGTGTTTGCTTTCAGAATCAAAAAAGCTGATCTGCAGCGTAGAATCCTTTAGGGCGTCACTGGGTGTAACATGCGGTGTTGCCATTGCAATAATTAACATCATTTGTAAGTACAATCTTTACTGGAGTCTAGTGGCCCCTTTTAGATACTGAGCGGAAGTGAGGTTGGACTGCCCCTGGATAGGACACAAATCCATCACGGTTCAGCTCCGAGCAGAAGCTGCTACTAATTATACAAATGAGTTAATGCAACGGAAACATTTTCCTTGCTTGTCTGTTGTTTGACGCAGCACAGTAGCCGTACTTACGATCATGGATTCTGACCGCTCCGAAACTTTGCCAACGAGAAGTAAAACATGTAAAGAAGTTGTAGTTACTTATGTAGCACGGAAACGATGTGGTTATAATGTTTATACGAATAAGTACACATGTTTGGCGAGGAAGGGGACTCCAACGAAGTGGAAATACATATAGGTTCTGTTTTCCCTTCCAGCACACTCTTCGGAAAAAAATTGGTTTAAATGCCCTGACTGGCCAAACATGTGTATTTATTCATAAGAATCCTTGTTATAAGGTTATAGGCAGAAAAAAACAAACTCTAATGACAAAAATGTTGGGCCCCTTGGGAACATACACGTTTGATAACTCTGTATCCCGTAAATTGCTATGTTGCCAGCATAGTGAGTCCCGGCGGTGTAGTGGTTATCACGCCTGACTAGTGACCGGATTCGAGCCCCAGTCGGGGCATTTAAACCTATTTTTGTGGGAAGAGTATGTTTGAAGGGAAAACAGAACCTATATGTATTTCTACTTCGTTAAAGTTTATACATGAATATAGATCACTATGACAATAGTGGCACTGACAATAGAATAATGGCAGAGATGGTGTTAATGTCGATGACGGAGAGAGAGGTTTTGAAGGTCACATGATTAGGATGTTTATGATGATAGGGATGATTAAAACGTTTTTGTAAAACAATAAATTGTTATACTGATGACAAGCCTGTTATTTTTAGGTATTGGATTTTTCCTTATTATCATCATAGCAATGCTGTGGTTCTGCATCAAGAGAAGGTACGTTGCTAATTTATGTTACATCCATATCCAGCTTCAGAGCTTTTGAAATAGCCGGGCGTAAACAGAAAGAAGAAATATTTTGAAAAAAATTTACCTTACTTTTAAGACGTTGCCTATAGACCCTATTCTTAAACTAATATTCTTTGCCTCCATTCAAATTAGCCCTACTAGCCTCGTTTTGGGCAACATATTCTTTCGAAAGTTTAACTTTAGAACGAGGCTAGTAGCTAATTTGAATGTAGACAAAATATTTAAATCGACGCCATTTATGAATAGGGGCTATAACGTATTAAATGAGGCAGAAAGGCGGATCAATGTACTCCAGGTAAACAAGCCTAGTACCTTTGTTTTACTCAAAATAACTCATATTCCTTTTGTTGTTTTCGCTTTTAGGTACGAGAACAAGTACAAAGAGACGCAATTACGAATGGAGGAATTAGGCCTGATGGACCAGTCCTCCGTGTTGCAACTGGACGCATGGGAAGTTCGTCGGGACAAAGTGATCTTGAACCGGAAACTGGGTGAGGGTGCTTTTGGGACAGTCTTTGGTGGAGAAGTGGATGTCAAAGGCGTTAGTGTCTGGGTACCAGTGGCAGTAAAGACACTCAAGATAGGATCGACAGCTGAAGAAAAGGTAAAGTAACGTAGACACAGGACGTCCAACTTTAAATGAGTCGTATATACAAATTGCCATATTGGATGTCATAAAGAACTCGTTAGTTGAATGTCATAAAGAACATGGTTGCAGATTACCACATTAAAAAGTTTTCAGTTGTAGATTATAAAGGGCATAGCTACAGATTACCACATTGGAATCTTCAGTTGAAGCTCATAAAAAAAACATGTTTGCAGATTACCACATTAGAATCTCAAGTTGTTATCATAAAGAAACACAGTAATGTTCAGTTGCCTTTGACAATACGCAAATATCAATGACGTAAGCCACGAGGTTAGTGTTGCGCGACAAAGCCGAGTTTTCGTCTACTTCATTTCTGTTATTTTCTAGAATTAGGTTGATTGGCTGATTGTTTTTCAGATCAACAAGGGATTCCTTGTGAAAGATTTCTCTTTTTTTCGTATTATTTCTTATTGTATCATTTTTTCTATGTGAAAAATTACTTTCAAACAGCTGGAGTTTCTGAGCGAGGCAGAGACTATGAAAGTTTTTGATCACGAAAACATAGTGAAACTGCTGGGAGTGTGCACCAAAGGTGAACCCGCTTTCGCCATCATGGAACTTATGATTCATGGTAAGTTTGACACTTTAACCCCCAAACACAACATGTTATTTGCTTGCAAATTTTAGTCTCCCAACTACGATGTATTTTTTGGTTATAAGCTGTTTTGGAGAATAATGTCTTCATGTTCAGAAGTTTGATTTGATTGATAACATATTTTGCATAACCATACAGATCTGTTAACTTCAGTGCTTTGAGGTAGGATAAATTTCCTCCTAGGGTTCGTTCAAGCGGAAAATTTTTTTGAATTGTAATAATAATAACTTTATTTCTTGACTTCGGCAAAAGAATTTCATTAAAATTACAATTAAAAAAATTCCACAAAACCACTAAGTTCACTTAATATTATCTTTCTTTTACATAAAAAATATTAAAATATTGTTTAATTGTGTAGTTTTAGTTTTGGTCTGTGAAGTTTTGATTTCGATTATAAAAATCCGAATAGTACATCAAGTTACTCAATTAATATAATTGTTGTTTTTATAACTAACTACAGTTGCTCAGCTTCTTTCACAATGGCTGCCGTAAAACACACCTGTCACTCGGTATCCAAAAGAGTGAAGCTGTTACGTAAAACTCTTGATTTTGCACGTAAAACTGTAAACTACAGCAAAGTTTCGCTTTAAACTTTACTGTAATTTGTCGCTGTTACTGCAATCGAAACAAAGGGAAGTCCTTTGGTAGGTTTATATCTCGGCTGAATTATTCAAGGCTGATTAACTTAAACAGAAGCCAAAGCTCAAGCTGCTGCAGTAATTTTTTCTCTAACGAAAGGATTACGGTTCTAAAAAATACTGCAAGGTTTTCCACGAAAAAAGTTTGTCAATACCTAAATTACAGTCCCTTTAAGGTTGGAAAGAAAAACGTAGAGTTGAAAATTAAACCCTGGATTAGTGCTAATCGGCCTTTGAACAACTGGGCCCTGATGACTTGTTTCATTTTAACACGCTAATATATCTCAGGTGATTTGAAAAGTTTCCTGTTGGCGCGAAGGCAGTTTGCAAACCAGAAGTGTAAAGAGGTAAGGCCTGCAAACCAGTATTTTGATTACTCAATTATTGAAAAGGAAAATTATGTCGAGGATGGGCAAATAGAATTCGATTAAACAGATTGATATGCGGTTTGTCGCGAATTACTCACCTTGCGAGTGATTCAACTCCCTTCCCCCTAGAAAATGGCCCATATAGGTGCGTAAGTCGTATAGAGCGAATTAATCTTAACAAACACAAGATAAGAAACTCTTGTGAAGAGACTACGGAGAATTGAACCTTTTTAAATGAAAAACTGGCAATGAAGGAAAGTGTAATCCTTTCCCTTCTCATATGAAAGGCAGAAGATGTGACGCCCGTGAGACTGACAAGAATGGCCCGGGACATCACCTGTGGCTTGTCATACTTAGCTTCTTTGAAGTTTGTTCACCGGTAAGAAACAACACAGCTCCTCCGTCAATACCCACAATGCATTTGTACTTCCCTTTTTTTATTTGTGGTCCTGTGTAATGCTGAGCGTAATGAGTAATCTCGCCATTTTTCTTAATGTTCCAGTTAATTTCAATGCTCCCACGAGCTTTGCGTCAATGCAACATTTATAACATAAAACCGTTTACGTACAGGAGTATTCTGGTTCTTTTGATTTCTCGAAAATTCTGAAGGTCTGATACTTTACAAATCAGACATACTGTTCCAAGCCCTTAAATTTTACAGATTACTTATGATAATCTTAGCCCCTAAATTTTACAAGTTAAAAAGACTTTTCCTTGAAATATTCTTAAATATTATCTCCTTGTTGCAGCTGAAAACCGGTTTTTTGAAGTTATTCTTAATTTTAGAAATAGCTTGTCGCGGCTCCCGATCCTGGTTGAATGTTTCCAATACAACATGATCATGAGATTTTTACTTTACTTTCTGTGTTGTCCTAAGGAAGAAAGCAGAGGCACAATTGTTCTAAGATTTTCACTGGAGCTGTTGTGTTTTTTGTTAAGAACTTACTCTTTATGTGCTTACAAGAATTCGTTTACCAGTTTTTTAACCATTTTATCTGATTGTTGAATTAGTGACCTCGCCTTACGCAACTGTATGGTAGGCTCAGGTCACGTGGTTAAACTTGGCGACTTCGGCATGACTCGAGCCATGTTTGACTCTGATTATTACAGATTCGGACGGAAAGGTACGTCATTATATTCCTTTTTCTTTGAACCTATTGCATTCACAATCTGTGTCAACCTCATTTAGTTGTACATAGGGTACCCTAAGGAACCACAAGGCTTTTCGAGTAGGGTTCCCATTGCAGAAATTGAAGATATATTTTACATTAACTGTGTGAACATTTGCTATTACCAGAGTCACAAACTCGTGATCTTAATAGAAGAACACCTTCGAAACGTCGGCGACGCAGAGGGCCGAGCGGTTAACGTGTTCGGCTCGCAATCCTAGAGTCGCGAGTTCGATCCCCGGCCAGACCACTGTGTTGTGGCCTTGAACAAGACACTTTACCCGACTTTGTTCCAGTCGACTCAGCTGTATAAATAAGTACCAGTTCTGCTGGGAGCTAACCTGCGATAGATTAGTGTCCTGTCCAGGGGGAGTCAAAGACTCTCATCCGCTTAACACTACGGAAACCGGAGTAAAGCGCCGAATTGTATTTTATGGCCGCCTAGCTCGAGAAAGGATTTATCAACACTTAGCAGTAACGCATATCGTTATGTCTCTCCAATCTGTACGTGATCTATTTTGGCTTCTCAGAAAAAATCGACCTAAACGTAAGCGTGTTGCGAATTGTGAATGAAGTGTAGTTTCTCAAAAGGTTCTTAACAGAGACTGCTGAAGTCGAATCAAATTTAGAGTTTTCCCAGTGGATGTTTTTAATTCCCTTGTGCTTTTTTTTTATCCTTTTTACGCCATTTGAGAATAAAGAAACTTGTAGTCTTCTGACAGGTCCCATTGTTCCCGTTAACGTCTTTTTTGTTGTCTCGCAGGTATGCTGCCTGTTCGTTGGATGGCCCCAGAATCCCTCACGGACGGTGTTTTCACGGTCAAGTCGGACGTGTGGAGCCTGGGGGTGACTCTTTGGGAACTGGCGACATTCGGTAGTTTTCCCTATCAGGGTATCTCAAACGCGCAGTTACTCGAGAAAGTGAAATCGGGATATTCATTGGACATGCCGCCGGGGTGTACAGAACACCTGTAAGTGTTTTATTCAAACAGTTTACAGTTATGAGTAAATCAAATTTTAAAAGTTGGCTCGCAGAGACCGTTTTTGCTATATTAAGAAAGAAGTTTTTTTAAAATTTTTAAAAATTAATCTTTCCCTGTCTATTGCTTCATCTAAACGGTTATAACTTGATTTTAAAACTTACTCAAAAGAAATTTTAAAGTAAGCAACACAAGATTAATTAAAGAAATAAAATAAAATTTTTCCCGAAAAAACTGATTTTTTAACGGACACTTGAAAAAGCTTTAACCGAATCGTGCCCTGTAATATTTTCGTAAACACTGGTTTTTTTTTGTAAGGCGACAATTGTAACATCGTTAAATACTTTCTGTTAACCTGTCTTGAAATGCAATGTACTTATAAAGTTTTTGCACTCTTTAACATTAAGTAACGAGGACGTGAACGCCACAATGACAGCATTCAAAAAACACACTTCTTGCTTGTTCGATTCCTTTCAATCACTTATGGTCAGTTTGCTTTCTCTTTTGTCCGAGCTACGCTTTGTGAACAGAAAAGGATAAAAAGTTTCCTTCTGAAAGGCAAATGAAGATTGATTTAAGATCGCTCTCGTAGTCGTAAGAATTTTAAAATTTGAGCTTTTCACGCAGTAATTTTCAAGACGACGGCGTGCGGTGACCAGCACGGTCGTTCCAGCGTGCTGCTATTGTATTCACTATTGTTTTCTGCCGACGGCGTGCAGGTGACCAGCACGGTACATTCCAGCGTGCTGCTATTGTATTCACTATTGTTTTCTGCCGACGGCGTGCAGGTGACATGCACGGTACATTCCAGCGTGCTGCTATTGTATTCACTGTTGTTCTCTGCAGTCCGCGTCGGCGTTGCCGTCCTTGTTTCTTGGAACCCTATTGATCTCAAATGATTAATGCAAAAGGTTTTTCACTTACTTGCTATTGTATTCCAGTCGACACCTGCTCGATCGGTGTTGGCAAAGGGAGAGCGATTCTCGTCCAGAACCGTCACAGATTTTGGAAATTCTGGAAAGCTGTCGCGAGCTAGTGACAGCCTGTCTGGCCGTACCAGTAGCGAGTGTCGCTGTAGCAAACGGCCATAAACGTGTGAACAAGATTCGTAAAAAGCTACCACTTACCTCCCGGCATAGCAGAGCCTGAGTAGTTAAAATAAAGTTAAACAAATAACAATATTTGACTTTACCGAAAAAGATGGCGGTCGCACTTCTTACCACAATTCTTTGCGGACCTAACACCACTATAATAAACTCAAAGAGGGCCACAGTTGGTGAAACTCTTCGTTGTACTAACAAGATTGTGTATAAGAAATTTGAGACTTACAGATTCTCTTAATTTGTTTTTATGGGCATCTTTAGATTTGTGTACACTAAGAATTGTGGGGAGATATACAGGTCGTTATCTTTTTGGCTGCGGTCAATTTAGGCCTGGGCCGAGTTGTTCACGGTTGATTAAGTTATCAGGGAAATTATTCCTAAATTTATAAACAAATAAACATGTCTTTAATTTCAAGCTATAGAAACACATAACAATGTTACAATAGTTAAAGAGGTAAAATTGCTTATCAATATACAATTCATATTTACAATAATTTTAAAACATTTAAAAAGAAATTCCCTTTTTTGCTATATTGTATTTAAAAACTAGCTTTTTTAAAAATAAAAACGCTAAGATAAGAGAACGTTTCGTCGGTTGTCATCTCGACATCAATAAGAGAACAAAAGGTTAATATGAAAACAAAGTCAAACTCTAAGACAAAAGAACAAAAATCAAGGTTGAAAACAAAGATCGATATGCAATACTAAGGAAAAGGAATGGAAATCTTAGCGTTTTTATTAAATTGTTTACAAAAAGACTAACCTGTTGAAAAAAAACAATTTCTGTATTAATTTAAATTGCCTTAAATTACCTAAAATTTGACAAGTTCTTTAGTTAGTATTTATATTACTTTTCTAGTAGCCTGCTGAGAAAGCGTTTCCGTTGGTATTAAAGGGGTTTTATTTTTTGGCCGTTTAAATTGGGGTGAGAGCAAAAAGCGAAAGGAGGAGATCGGGTGGATGTTTCCTTCCCCCCTCCTCCATCCCCTCTTGCCGTTTTTTGATGTCGCCCCAATTTTTGCGCGGCCAAAACAAATCTTGCCAAAACCCAACGGAAACCCTTGCCTTGCGCGTTACCTTTCATTGAAGGAGATAATACTAAACGATTTATTTTTTTGTAGTCGATTATTTAAATTTTTTTGTTGCGATCTTGAAAAACGATTAAAAGTGGTTGGAGTGCAAGTTCTCTCTCGTTTTTTGTTAAGGAAATAATGAAGGTATAATGCCAATTTAGTTTTGTTATATATGTGTTTGTAGTTTACAAGTCTGAACCAAATTTAGAGTGGATTTAGTCAAGTTATCCAAAAAGTTTAACGTTGTGCCACGTTCGAAATGCTCCCCTAAAGTTAAATCAATAAATCTGAACTGGTAACTCTTGATGTTACATTAACTTCTCGCTGTAGACTATAAGGCGCTGTGTAATGAAATTTGTTCATGTTCAGGCCTTATGAGCAAGCCACTTACATAATATCTAACTTTTCTATAACTTACTCATACAGAATGAGTAGTTTTCGTATGAGAAAATGTGAATAGACCGAACAAGATAAACGATTGAAAAAACGACGTTAGTTCCGTAACCTGGTTACATAAAAAGTATGCACCCAAATTGGGGTCGACAACAATATTAACCCTTTCAGCCCCGTGCAGCCAGTTTATCAACATTTAGCTTCTCATTACATAGCTCATACAATACTAGACAGCTTGGTAATTAGAAAATGGAAATTGATCAAAAAATAGCAAACTACTGAAGATGAAAAGCAAAATTCTCCTAAACTGGTAACATGAAAAGTGTGGGTTTTAGTTGGGAGAATTTAACAACACATCATTTGGGGCCGAAAGAGTTAGCTGCAGTGCTAAACAAAAGATTTTTAGAACCTTTTCTTTAGTTAATCTTTCGTTTGGTCAAGTTTCATGACACAGTGCTCAGGCAACAACAAGATGACAAAAAACGTACCCAGCTCATAACCCACACAGTCAGACAGTTGATTGGCTGGGAACATAAATGGATATTATAACCATATTTGTATATTTATTAATATTAACACTTGCCTTATTAGAAATTCTCTAATGATTGAAGTTATTTATCTAGATTAAATTATCTAATAAACCGACAGTAATCGATCAGAATTTAAAAAACAGTAAAGCTTTACCCAAATGATCAGTGTGGTGTATTTTTTAAAATTGTAGTTCTGAACATGAGATGTAAAGCGATAAATGTTACGATGCATAGCGACAAGTACTAAAAGAGTTTTGTATTTTCTTTAGTTAAGTAAGTTTTAACCGTTACGTCATTTATCAATTTTAAATTTGGTTGTTTCGAATAGATCTCGGCAGTCAGCAATGTAAAGCGGAGTTCTCGAACAACAAAATAAACACATGCATCAGTTTAAAATTCGAATAATTTCATTCGATACTTTTGTTTTTTTACTTCACTCGTAGCCAATGTATCCTGCAGCCCGTGCTGGAACTGTTAAGAATAGAAAAAAACTTTTTGTAAATGCGAATAGTGAACAAGAGTTTAGTAATATTAACCCTCCATCATTCCCTGATATTAGGCGAAAGCTCGGAACATTTTCTTAAGAGCTATTAGTCATTTTTAGGTTTTTCTAACAGTAGCTCAAGGCATCAACCGAATTTCAACGTTTTGCAATTTACAGCATACTACTACATTTTAGTTCGTTCGTTTAAGTAAAAACGGGGTACGTCAATAATGTAAAAATATGTAAGTTTATAATGTACAGAAACATTGAATAAAGAATTTATAAAAGGACGTTTCGAGCGTAAAAACCTCGCCCTTCTTCAGCTATAAAACATGATGAAATTAAGTTGAAATGCGTAAACACGCTAAAATACGGACAATGAATACAATGTATATTGTTGTTCTATGGGAATAAAAATAATGAATAAACTCTATTAAAATGCCAACTCGCTAAAAATACATAAAAAAGAAAAAATAATGCTTATTCTTCTAAGAGGGGTTTATAAATGACCGGAATTTTAATGTAGTCATTTCCTGAATTCTTGTCTTTTTTGGAATACCGGGCTTCTAAAAGCAATCGTTTATAAAAGCTTGGTACTTGCGTGACAATGGTGCCGTTTTCAAAGTCAGTGTTATGGTCCGTGGTGTTTACATGTCGCGCGAGTTTTGAGTTGGGGTCTTGGTTCTTCGCCGTGTCTCTAGGCTTTCCCTTCCTCTTTTTTTAAACCTGTCTTATCATCATACCTGATTACAATTTCTCCATTTATACTTCAATGTACAGAAACATGTTTTGGATAAAATGTTCACACATGAATTATCTCAAAACATAAATTGTTTAATATTAGTTTTAGAAAGCTTTTCTTGCTCTGTCTTGTTTGAACCTCTATCTCAGCACTTTTGTAAATTAGTTTGAGTTTTTGATGGTTAGTCGACAGTTGCTGCGGCTGTGCTGGAGGATGGAGGACGGAAGCCGACCGGAACTCGTGGATATCATTAAAGTGATGGACGAAAACCCGGAAATGATGAGTGCGTGTCTAGACGCACCAATTACTAGTGTGCCCACTGCTGCAGACCGCATGAAGAATGATCCATGCGAGAAACCTTCGGCTCAAAAATCACACACAGTCCTTTTGGAAACCCCATCTCCTCCGTTCAACCGAAACAGGGCTATATCCCAAGTTAATGCCGATTCACTAAAAGTTTTCTTCTCCTCTGGAACTCCACCTAATAGAACACCTGATCTGTCCACAAGATCTCTGACGCCTGGAACACTTGTAGCATGTGTTGACACGTCGCCGCGAAATACACACGTGTTTGCCAGACCGTCTCCCACAGGAACACCTGTGTTTGGTAGAAAGTCTCCCCCACGCACGCCCACCTTTGTGGTCACAAAACCAAATTCTAGCTTACTGGAAGTCGTAAAAAACACACCATGTGGAACGCCTGTTTTTATTAGAAAGGCCTCATCCGAAGTACCTGTGCTTGTTAGAAGTTCTTCATGTGCAACGCCTTCATTTTCTAGAGCTGAGTCGATCGAACTTGGCTTGATATCGAGGCCGCGGTCACCTGTTGGTGGCACGCCTGTGATTGGAAGAACATTGACTTCTGATTCGACAAGGACTTCAGCACTGTCTGGTCCCCCTGTGCTTTACAAACTTAGGGCGACAAATGTTAGCGACGAAGAACTCTTTGTGTGAGACAAGCTCACCCGACAATCTAGGTATCCATCCTGTTTCAAGTTGCATCCATAGAATCAGATTCACGATCTGTTAATTGCGTTCGACGAAGGAGATAGCATCCTAATTTTACCGTTGCTCGCGGGCTAAGGCTCCCTCAGTCCAGACATCCTGCGTACGTGCGGGCGACCATCTGGAAATACTTCGACTTCATGCGTGTCATGCATGCGTGAACAAAGGCTCGCGAAAGCCAATTTCTAATATAAATACTCGACATTTTCGAGACAGGCGAACATTTGCGAAAACACATTTGGTGGAAAAAATCCTGTTATTCTGGCGAAATTTTGTTATAAAATGATCGAGAAAATAACTATTAATTAATGTGGAAAAAAGGTCAACGATCGAGGCACAAGCTGTTAGATGGACGATTAGCATTTGAGAGTAGATATTCATTAAAACAACCAACTCATATTCAAGAACGGCAATGGAAAATGTCGAACCTGTAACTACTTCTAGTAACGTACCTGGCTGTATTTATTGAATTTGTTTCTTAGAAACCCTTTACTGTAAAAGACAATTCGTTCATCGTAATCTTTAGTACTCTTGATTGGTCGGAAAATCGTTTGAAGATGTTAGAGCAAATGCAGCACCTTCTCCTCAGTTATTTTAAGACCCTGAGTGAAGGTCTAACCGTTTGAAGATGTTAGAGCAAAGGCAGCACCTTCTCCTCAGTTATTTTAAGACCCTGAGTGAAGGTCCGGCACCGGGAATCAAACCCAGGCCTCCCACACTACAGACTGGCGCCTTACCAACTGGGCTAGCGAGGCCTGGACTCTCTGAAAGGTAGTGTTCTGCGTTTTCTGTTGCCGGACATGGTTAACCGGGAGGGTCTTTTAAGAAGCATAAAATGGTAAAAAAATGAAATACTTGACTGACTTGACAATTACAGTTGTTAGTTTACAGTTGTTTCCTTTTTAGTTGATTTATAAACGGACTCCATTATCCAATCAGAAATCTACCGAATAAGGGTCACTATTACTGTCGAAGTTGTCGTCATCACAATCGGCGCTTTCCTTTGCATGTGAACTACCGGATGTACAAATCAAACAACCGGACGTTGCGTCTGGTGTCTGACGAAACCCCTGCATACGTTTCCACATCCCGCCAGAACAGCGGCTCACTACTATTGGCCAGGAAAAACAATAGCTGATATACTATTGTGCGTGTCAGCCAATCAAAACACCGCAATTACGAGACGACCATACATCCCAAAATAAAAGAAAGCTTCAAGCGAATCGCGCATGTTGAGAATAACTTTTTTTAGGTTTACAATCAAACCTCCCTAGAACGGACACCCTCGGGATCGGCCTCAACTGTCCGCTTTAGAGAGGTGTCCGTCTTATAGAGACTTAAAATGCAGTAAATGACTGAGAAAACTACGGCAGGGACCAATATTTGCTGTCCGTTTTCAAGAGGTGTCCGTTTTATCTGGGTGGCCGTCTTTGAGGGGTTCTACCGTAATTGTTATAGCTAATCAAATGAGGCCGAGTCAAATTTCGAAAAAAATCACGCGCCTCTAGGCCTAATTCGAAATTAATTGCTTGGACTGCATGCACTATGAAGATAATTCTTTCAGATTTAGGCCGAAAAACAAGTGACTTTCTTCAAAATTTGACGAGGACTCATTCTATTACCTCTAAATGATATACCCATTACAATTGTTTTAAAATTCTGAGCTTGATCGGCAAGATTTCGCCCGCGCGTAAAAAATTCGTCAGTTTGTAAACACGACATCTTGGTTGTTGAACTAGTTGCCATATATAAATTAGAATTACCAATGTGAAATTTCAACCAAAGAGCAATTGCAGATAGAATCGAGGGCCGAGTCCGTCTACAATTTATCTGCTATTACTATTTAACAATTATTCCACGAACGCGCTCTGGAAATGAGGTGATAGATAGCCGACG
Organism: Hydrozoanthus sils; assembly: GCA_027575215.2. Lineage (NCBI taxonomy): Eukaryota > Metazoa > Cnidaria > Anthozoa > Zoantharia > Hydrozoanthidae > Hydrozoanthus > Hydrozoanthus sils. Next base: position 29,416 of record JAOBRD020797433.1, read on the forward strand.
AGGCGCGAAGCGCCGAGTGGACTATTTCACCTCATATCCAACAAGCAAGAGTCAGAATAATTGTTTTATTAAAAAACAAACAACTGGTAAAAATGTTACCTTTCATCAAGTTACAATTGAATATTTGCCTTTGTTGTTCAAAATGTGTTGAGTAAACGCTTCAAAAATTCAGCTTGCTGCAGTACTCGCCGTAAAACAGTATCGTGTCATATTTTGTGGGTGTTTCTTTATTTCACCGCTCGAAACCGACAAATATCAAGTTTTCCGCCATTATTTTGATCTTTTTCGGGCGAGACACGGCTCTGGTTTTGATTTTCGCGGATGTTTTCCATATTTGGTCAAAAGCACGTGTATGACATAACATACAGTGAGTAGGGAACCAATCAAATCGCTTAAAATTCAATAGCCAAATGTTTGTTTGTAATAAAATCAATTAAACAACTTAATCCAGTGTTTGTTAATTGTTGCAGACGAGCCATTGAAATCATCGTCTGTATTTCTAAATGTTTCAGTAATACTTAAAAGTATTTCAACTCTATTGATCTGAATTAATCTCTAAATACGTGCAAATCACTACCTAGTTTGGATTAAACTTTACTTACCTCTATGTCTTGTTTTGTGTTTTTTTCCTGACTTTTGTGCCATTTTGAGGCCATTTGGTACATATTATCAAAGACGTTTACCGGTGGGGGACACGATACGCACCAAAGATACGCACAAATTATGGCAAATTCAATATTCGTTTCCTGGATGTTAAAATTTGGAATGAAATTCAAGAAGACTATAAAACCAAATCTCGTTCTTGTTTCAAGGCCTTAATTATCAGTTATCCTTTAGATAATTACAAAGCTAGTTGATTTTCTTTTTTTTAGCAAACTTAACTTAGCTAATTGATTTTCTTTTTTTTAGCAAATTTAACATACTCTCTTATTTAAATGATTCCTGTCTCTGACCTCCCCTTGCTTTTATGTGTGTATATGTGCGTTTTTGT
>JAOBRD020797543.1:0-13565 GCA_027575215.2 Hydrozoanthus sils
CAATCTATTTCTAGGGTTCAGTACAGGCTTAGTTCCTTCTGACCAACTATAGCCCGAGCCAGAAATGAACTGAAGGTCGTGTTCTATTGGGACCAACCGTTTTGTTTAGTTGAGTTATTTGCGTGTTCTAACGGGAAAACTGTTTTCGGTTGGTTTGGTTGATAAACTATTTCAACCTACTCTGACTGTGATTGAAAGAGTTGAAAACGTTTCAAACGAAAACTAAATGTGTTCTATTGGAAGCTTCAACTGAACCAACCAAACCCAGGTTAGGTTGAAGTGGTTGGTCCCAATAGAACACGACCTTCTAGAGCCATTTATTTTGTTGAGCAGTTGTTCAAACTAAAACATATTGCACATTGACGCTACGTATCTTGTACTTTGATGACTTTTACCCGACTCTTATGTTTATGTGTAACAGTTTTACTTTCTTCTTTCGAGCTCAGTTCTCACGATGTTTAATGACTGGTAACTACTTCGCAGTCGTTTGATGAGCCTTGTAGCCAGATTAACATTAGTTCAGCATTGCTTAATATCGTAAGTTTTTGTTAAGCATCACTTTCTAACGAACCCCCTCTCTAATAAGCCGCAATCTAAAACGACCGAAAGTGTAATTAAAGCTCCAGTGGGCCAATAACGGGAAATACGGCACTTCCTTGTAAGTAGTTGAGTCTTCTGATAGATGAAATATTGGCATCTAACTTTTCATCGAAATACTAAAATATTGTGCTTAATAATTTGTTTCTCGAGTTCCACCCCTCCCCCCCCAACCCCTTCTTTAGTTTAAACTTTATTGATAACTATGTCAGGTATTTACGTAAAGTATATACATTTGTTTTCATTTGAGGTGGACAGAGGACCTTTCTTTAAAAAACAACTGTGTATGTTTGGGGTTTTTTTTTGGCTGTTTCACATTTTTGCAGGCGAAAGGAGCAAAAAGGGAATGGCTCATAAAGAAATTCCTCCTTTGGCAGTGCCCAAGCTCGAACCTTCAGCGGATGAATCATCAGATGTTTCGTCGGAAGTCGACTCAGCTGACAGAAATGAACTAATAGTGGAACAAACTGCCAATCAGAGTACAGAAGGCGCGGCCAGTGATCGTTCTCTTGACAGTATAGATAACCTAGAGGATATAAGGGAACGCTTAACAACCGATTTTTCACATGAAGACCAAACAGAAGGAGACTTAAGGTTCAATTCTAAGGACAAAACAAAGAAAAGTTTTAAAGAACTTGATAGTTTGAATTTCGAAAATAAGCGTTCAGCAATTCCAGATGCCAACGAAACAGAGTCAATTTTATCTTCAGAGCTAGATACATCCACACACCAGAGCTCCAGGAAATCGAGCACGCCAGTGGAGGCTGAAAACAAGATCCATTTGTCTACGGCATTGGAAGATTGTGTCAGCCCACCCTATCTGTCGAAAAGTTTTTCGAATGTGTACTCTAATGCAGAGGTCAATCTGTCGGATATGTCCTTCTCTAGTAAATCATTTGACAAGTCTAGTGGGACTTCCAAGAAATTGATTTATTCACCGCCAGGCCAGACGGGAATGTCTTGTTTGCCCGAAGGGGGGTCGTCTTCAGCTGAACCATCTTCCTTACAGTCATGTGAAACGAGTGCAGAGAATTCACCGCCGTGTGTGCTGGATAATGATGGGGCAGAAGAACTTGTTGATGCTTCTTCCTGGCATAGCTCGGGGAATGGCTCAGTTTCCAGCAGAACGCTAAGGGAATTTGACACTGGGTCACTTAATGCTAGTATCGGCTCCCAGCAGACTGATATCTCCTCAGGTCAGTTTGTGTATCCCTGGAAACATTGTTTCATCTTCCATCCTTAATTAGTTTAACAGAGAGGATAAGTAGGCGAAGTGGGGTAAGGTTGTCGGTTTAAGTGGCACTAAGTTTTGGGATCACTATTAATTTTTATGCTAAGTTCTGCTCTACAGGAATACAGACATACGGCCCACTCCATGACACCATACGGGGTATGGAGTAAATTGGTAAATGAATACAGCTCTGAGAGGATAAGTAAGCTAACCCTCAACATCTTCTGCTATGGAACCCAAAGGTAGTGACAAGATAAGGCCGTATCAAATAGTTCATTCGAACATATTACGGCACTTGATATTGGTCTTTTATACCCTGTAGAATACCGCAAGTACTTTAAAGTGCCTATGACATGAAACATGGATAAATCAGCGGATAGACCTAAGGTCAAACGTTAAGGATAGACCTAAGATCAAACGTTATGGATAGACCTAAGATCAAACGTTATGGATAGACCTAAGATCAAAGGTTAAGGATAGACCTAAGATCAAAGGTTAAGGATAGACCTAATATCAAAGGTTAAGGATAGACCTAATATCAAAGGTTAAGGATAGACCTAACATCAAAGGTTAAGGATAGACCTAAGATCAAATGTTAAGGATTGGGTACAGATTTCGAAAAACTGAAAATTTGCCTTTCCAAGAACTGACGTCATCAGTTGAAAACAAAAACGTTAATATCTTGAAATCCACAAAAGTTTTTCACCGCTGTTCCTCTTTTAGAAAGGTCTATCTAATGACGTAATAAAATATTTCATGTCTTGTTTTATTTTTTTTGTTTTGTTTTATAACATTTTGACTCAAGGAGTCACGGGTGAACAGGCAATAAGACTCAAGGTCTCCTTCGAAGCCTGCCACCCGGGACCTACGGTTTAACGTCCATATCCGAGAAGACGTGAAGGTTTACCCGTTTGCAGATGTTAGAGCAAAGGCAGCACCTTCTTCTCAGTTATTTTAAGACCCTGAGTGAAGCTCTGGCACCGGGAATCGAACCCGGGCCTCCCGCACGACAGACTGGCGCCTTACCAACTGGGCTAACCAGGCGGCGGTAAGAGTCATAGGCCTTTGAAAGTGAGGACTAGGGTGCTCAGCATTTGAAATCTTTATGTTCCTTACGGTTTTTTTTTTATCAATCTCTTAAATTATTTTCCGATTGTTTCAAACGAGTTTAGACTCCTGGGCAGGGTTGTTTAAAGCGGTTATTATTTTTACCTTTTTTAAGCCAAAACTCAAATAGTAAGGTCCTCTCTGAGGAAAGTTATATGATACTTATAAAAAAAATTTTAAATCTTCCACGGGAAAAAGTGTTAACTTCAAAATTACTGCTTTAACTTGTCTCTTTAAGGTTGGAAACAAGAAGCTGCTTTTGAACAACTTGGCCCAGATTATAGAATTGCTTTAGCCGTTGAATACTATGGGTATAGACATCCTAATGCTTTCTATATCAGCTCATTCCCAAATTCTGTATGTCTCGAAGAAACTAAAAATTGTTTGGGCGTAATTTATGTAGGATGTATCGATAAGGATGAGAATTTGCTCTATGATGAAGAAAGCATTTGGTTTTATTTTTCAAAAGTAACGTCGAAAGAAGGTTGCGCAGACTCTCAAAGATCAACGAAGTCAAATTTACGTTTGCTGGCTGATAGTTGGGCGGACTACTCTGGTCCAAATCAAAGCACTGTCCAGCACCTCACGGTGTCGGACACACATATCTGGTGTGTTACAAGCAATGACAATATCTACTATTGCCCAACCCATTTCTCTGTGAAGTCATGGACACATCTGGATGGCAGTGCGAGGCTAATTTCCACCAATGTTTCTGGTGACGTCATTTGGTGTATTGACCGGAAAAATTATGCATACTATCGAGCTGGTGTTAATACCAAGCTTTTAACTGGAACAGAATGGTGTCCAGGTAATAAAAACCAAATCAATCATTGTTTCCATTGTTAAATATTGTTATTTTTGTCCATTTTCGATATCAACACCAGCGTCAAAATCATTGTCATTGTGAGATTATATTGTTGTTGTCAGGATCATCAACGTAACCTAGCTGTTTATGCAACATAAAGATTCAAGTAAGGCCTTACCACTGGAACAGGGTATAATTCAAGTTTCGCTGATCTACAGCATTAACAAAGAACCCAATAAACCCACCCAAAGGAAAGAGAAAAAGTCTCTGACCTCAATGCACTTGGTATTCAAATTTACGATCTACGAAATAGATCTATGTCGCTCTAACCAACTGAGCTACAGGGTCAGCGGGGAGTTTGATTGTGGGAAATTAAGGACGGATGGGCTCGGCTCAATTCTAGAAATAACCAAATAGTGTTGTCCAGGACAGCACTATTTGGTTATATTTGTTTATATTCCTTTCACGGTCACTGTCGTCATCACCACTGTCGTAGTTATCATTATCATCACATCTTTAAATCATCACCATCATTACCAAGATTTTACTTATTGTTCATATAATTATCATTAATAGAATCACCAACATGTTTATAATCATTTTTTTGTTGTTATCTTGCGCGTTTTGTTTAAAAACTCTTGTTTAAAGTGCTATTCAACCCCTTTCTTCGAGAATTTCGCAAAATTCTGCTTGTCTCGAGCTTTTAAACGATGTATAGATTGTTCGATTAGAATAATAGGAACGCTTCCTGCACGTAGTTTAACGTCGTTAAAAATTTATTAGAAAACCCATAAAAAAATCTACTTTTCTATATTTTTTGCTTTCGACAGATTAACTTTTAGATTTAATAGTTTAATCCACAATTCTCAAATATAAGGGTTGAATTGCACATTAACTAAAACCTGACACTTTTTCAGTGGAAAAGGAGATGAGATTTGTAGCCATTGACGATAGCTGTGTCTGGGGAATAAAAATGAACGGCGATGTTTTTCTTAAGACTGACGTGTCACGACAGCGGCCTCAAGGAAAAGGATGGCAGACCATAAAGCTGAACACAAGTTTCTTGCAAGCATCATGCCTCGACGGAATTGTTTGGTTCTTGGACAGAAACAACACCATCCATGTGTTTAAAGGTTTGAAAAAGAGATGAATTTTTTCATTCTTTTATGAATACCATTGGTTTCAACACGAAGTAAACACATAGTATACGCTACTTCTGGAATTCCTGGAAAACTCCTGGAATTTTGAGAATTTCCTTCCAGGGCCCTGGAGTACTCCTCGAAAAACACAATTTCTCTCTACTCCTGGAATACTACCGGAATTTTGTGGAAAACCTATCAACTCTGTAACAAAAAAAACCAAACAAAACGTACTGAAATTGTATAAAGTTGAGGACGTTTTACCTACAATTCACTGGAAAATAAAGAATATGTAAGATATCTAGGAGTACTTATCGATAACACTCTCACATGGAAGTATCATATCAGGGATTTAGGTCGGTTTTGTGTATAGAAAGGTCTTTGTGCTACATGTAAATGTATCAGAATGAGACAATTAATAGTTGATATACCAGTCCTTGCTATTGTGGTTAAGTTACAGTTGATATCGTTTTGTTTTTCGCTGCGAGAGAATTTTGGGTTGAGTCCAGGGAAAATTATTTTGCTACCTCAGAAAACGCCTTGAATTTTGTTTCGATCAATCAGTACAAACCATGAAACAAATAACATGTCAAAGAAGCTTGAATTAAGGGGTAATGTAACTTAAAACTGATTTCTGCTTCTCGTGTGACTTGTTCTAATTTTTTCTGCATGCAGGAATCGATTCCTTGAAACCAGCGACAAAGGAAAACTGGGCGATACTGCCAGGTTTGTTGCCGTTCATTATGTAAAACAAGACATTTCTCACCCTTTAAGACAAAGTAACTGGTACCGAAGACCTAGATTAGATACTCCTTAGCTGCTATAACTAATAGTTTTTTTGTTTAAATTTGTTTTAGATGTATACCTACTGACGGCGGTACTCTTGTGTTGATGCTATTTTCGGTTGTTTGCTATAAGAAGTATTTTGCAATCAGAAACAAGTAACGGTACTTTAACTAACTTGGAGAAGCAGCTAAATTTTGGGTTTTTACTGATACTTGCCTTCGCTTTCCATCCAAATCAATTTTCGTGAAAATGAACGCGTAGTATTATTCTTGCTCATCTTCGCCCTTACTTACGGCGCTTTGAATACTTTGGTACATACTCGATCATCTGTCGGCACGCATCGCGACAAAAAAGCGGGCTCAAAATAACATATTGATCAATATAACTAAGTTTTAACTGAATTATTTTTGCCTTGCATTAAGATATACGCGCAAGATGGATTTGTCTCGATGTTGAGGGTGTGGCGTTTGTTGTTGATCTCAAGGGTTCCCTTTGGTTCACCACAAACGTTACACAGGCAAACTACACTGGTGGTGATTGGTTCCAGATTTCTTTGGGACAATACCTAATGCAAGATACTGGTACTGTTCTCGAGTCCTTGTGGTCATGGGTCAGACCAGAGATCAAGGCTGTCGCCCAGGCACCTAAAGAGTTAATAGAGTCGTTATGGTCATGGGTCAAACATGGGGACGAGGCGAAGCTAGTTAGTGCCAGTCCAAAGGCTGGTCTCTGGGTTCAAGGCTCACAGGGGTCAATACATGCAGCTCATGGCCATCTACTTGGATCAAGATGGGATGCTGAAGTTCCAGTTGGTACGGTTGTTGAACAATATGGTCCATTTGGCTCCAACGCGTGGAGCCTATGAAATTTTATTGTGCTCTTTATAGAAGTTGCGAAAGCTAAGCTAAATCCTTTCTCGAGCTCAAGTAGCTCATAGGGCCGGTGCTTATCTCCGGTTTCTGTACTGTTAAGCGGACGAGAGTCTTTGACTCCCCCTGGACAGGACACTAATCTATCGCAGGTTAGCCCCCAACAGAACTGGTACTCATTTATACAGCTGAGTCGACTGGAAAAAAGTCAAGTAAAGTGTCTTGTTCAAGGACACAACACAGTGGTTTGACCGGGGCTCGAACTCACGACCCTAGGATTACGAGTCGAATACGCTAACCGCTCGGCCACTGTTGGACAGTTTTTAAACTTTACGAGAACTTCTTCTTAAGGCTCGAAAGATGCACCAAACTTGTTGTTTTTCCATAATCAAATTTTGAAAAGTACTTCAACTGTTACAGATGATAAGGGAAAGGTGTATATCAAGTGTTTAGTAAAAAAGGGTTTCATAAGTTTTGCGATTTAGATCAGCTTTAAAAAACGAATTATCTCTTCCTCAGTTCAAGTATAAGTTAACAGAATAGATCTAATTAGCTCTTAGAAGTAGTTTTATATTTGGAATGGTTAGTTTGACTCAATATTGTAAGCTTCTTATATATGTTAAACCTTTTTTTTAATTAGGCACTTTTGTCTGTACCGTACGACACCGCTAGTCTTTGACTTGTCACGCATCATTTAAAACTTAAAGATCACTGATGAAATATTTTCAAAAGTAGAAGAAAAAACTGTAGCTTTCCAATTTAGAAACAGACAATGATTCTTTTGTTACTAAAATGTCGATTTCTTAAATTTGTAGGAGTTGCACAGTCAGTATTTTGGTCATATGTTTCCGCTGGTGATTGCCATAGCAACGGTGGTCACGTGTGGGTGGTGAAGCCCAACGGGGAAATGGTTTGTTTCCAGCCCGGAGGTAGGGCGGTTACCGTGGAGCCTCCAAAGGGTTCCGCCATCAAACTTTTAGCTGTTTCTGGGAAGTCAGTGTGGGGAATCAAACATGACTTTCAGGTATTTGCAGTAAAAACAATTATACTTGTATCATCGATGGTAACGGCGATAACGATGTTGAAGAAGATGAGGAGGAGTAATTGAAGCGGTGATGAAGATGGATATGGTGGCGATAATGATGACGTGACGAGGGGAGAAAAGGAAATACTTGTCTGTGATGAAAATGGTGCTGGTGATGAAATTTATGACGACGAAATGGGGACAAAAATAAACATTGGTTGTGATGATATGATGATGATGATGATGATGGAGGGGTGATGATGATAAGAAGTACACGAGGAGGAGGAAGATAGTGATTGTAATTATTATGGCTAAGAGGAGGGTGGCAAGAGAAATTCAACCTTTTCCCCACCAACAACATAGGGAAAAGCCCTGGTGACGAGGTTGAAGAGAAATTATGAATGTGGTGGTGAAAGTGATGATGATGAGGAGATGGTCGCGATGATGTTGATGTTGATAGTTATTAGGAAACAGGGAGGGAGAAGGGTCATTGCAGCAATGACGACAAGGAGGAGAAGAGGGAGAAAAGAAAGAATGGTTATGATGATGATAATGATGGTTGCATTTATTTATTTATTTTTTATTTATTTATTTATTTATTTATTTGGTCATTTATTTATTTATTTGTTTATATTTCTTAATCCACATTACGCGTATATATGTAATAGTGATGATGATCGGGAGGGGAAAAGAGAAAGAAAACGGTTGTAATAATGGTGAATGACCTCGATGATAACAATGTACGTTTAATGTATACTCCCTAGGGAAACAGAACTCGGGGGAAACATCCGGACTCGAGGGAAAACAAAACTAACTTGTTTCCCGAAGGACTGTACATTAAGTGCTTTGTTATATATTTAGAATTCCCCTTAACAATCATAAAGCAAAAACAACCAAACAAAGACGGCACAACTTCTTTATTCACATCCTTGTCCTTCAATGCTGCTGAATGATCGAGTCCTTACATATTTACTTAATTACAAATGTTTCCAAACACACATGAAAAAGTGAAATATGCTTTTATAAACTCAACAATGAATACAAAATCGTTTCGATTTGTAAAAACTGATTGTAACATTTGCTCCAACAAAATGCCTCTGCGTTAAAGTATAAAATCTCCTAGCTATGAAACGCTTCGTCGGGCGGGTAACAACTGCACAAATGTATCCCGGTCGGGATACATTTGAATTTGATTAGGGACTCGTGACGAAGAATCAACCAATCACAGTACTCGTTTTGTTGAGTGAAAAGCTAGGTAAATAACGATAGCTATTCTAACTTTATATATGAGGTTTGAAAAATAAAGTGTTATCTTTTTCTTGCCGTGATGTTTTTTGCTAATGTTATCGATATTCATTCTTTGTTTTTACGTTCATTTCTAAGGTGGTCCAACGTGTAGGGACTTCAGATCTATGCCCAGAAGGCTACCGATGGGTCAGCCTCAAACTCTCGAGTTTCGGCATTGGTAAAGTGTTGCATTTGAGCTGCGGAGCCTTGAGCACTTGGGCCGTCGATGAGGGCGGCCAGATTTGGTTGCGAATTGGTCGCGAAGAGGACGATTCTGCCGTGACCCAGGTGTGGCTTCCGGTAGAAGGAAAGCCGTTGAGTGGTTGTCGTTTTGCTAAAGTAGCTGTTAGTCCTCACGATGGAGTTGTTTGGGCTGTGGATGACCGCAACAACGTGTATGCCAGAGATAAGATCACACCAACTTTTCCCATTGGCACCTCGTGGATCGTAGTTCCTGGCACAGGGGTGAAGGATATTGGTATTAGTGAGCACATGGTGTGGGCGATTTGCCCAAATGGTGACATCGCCTGTCGCTATGGGGTCTCAGAGACAAACTGTCTTGGAGATTACTGGAAAAAAGTGCCTGGTAATTTTGAGCTCATGTCCGTGTCACATGACGACCAACTATGGGCCATCGATAAAGATGGTCAGCTGTTTCATCGCAAAACGTCGCCTTTCTTTGGAACCCAGGCTCCGCTAAAACCGAGGTCTTTTAGTACACTCTTTCCAGGTGAAGATGATTGGGAATTCATCTAATTAAGGACACTAAGCTTTGCAAGCAAAGATAGGTCTTTGATTGGACAGTTAATACATTTACAAAACTTTGATTTCATAGATTATACTGATTAGCTGCATGAAATAAAATATTCAACATAAAATTGAACTGTTGATCTTCAGTGTAGTTTCATCATCACCGCAGTTCGCAAAACTGAGCTTTGACCAGATGTTATAGTTTTAAGATTTATAAGCTTTTATGTAATTTCCCACTTGCATTTCAAGGGTAGTCTTTTAAGTAACATTTAAGTGTCCAGTTTTAAACCGCTAATATTTCTTTTCAGTTATATGGTTTCTATTCATGACATAAATAGTTATCGAAGTAAGTTAGAAGAAAGGGAACAATTTCGTGTTTCAATCAATGTGATCATCTTCAGAGAGGTCAAACTCTGACATACTGTAATTAACCAAAGGCAAGTGTAAATGGGGCTGTTTGTTTTTTCTTTGTCTACTTGTCTTTGGTTAATTACAGCGTGTCAGAGTTTGACCTCTCTGAAGATGATCAGAAGTTAGAAGAATTTACAAACATTTTACGGAAGACTCGGCTAGAGATGAGAAAGGCCCGAAGCCGCATACCAACTGTTCAATCCAGTTTACTAGATAGAACAATACTTGACTGATGACACAGATTGCAGTAAATGCATTTTCTAGCAGTAAGAGGTGGATTTCATTGATAATAACTTAAAGAACATATGACATGAGTACAGTTTTTCAATCTTCAAAAAGTACACTATAAAAAAACATTGTTTTGTCAAGTTTGAGAAACATACGATGAAAATACGCCAAGATATGGCGTGTGGAATTTTAAATTTTTCCCGCTATAAGTGTCCCCTCCAAAAGCCAACAATAAGACGTAACTGGTCATGTGCGTCTCGCCTCATTCCATTTAATATGGTGCCACGAAGTAAAGAGATAATTCGATTTTAAAACATCCGTATAACTGTTAGAGTTTTCGATAGAAACTCTATTAGTTGCAGGTGTTTTAAAGTCAATTTTGGATGGACTGAGGTGAGACGCACGCGACCTATTGCGTCACATTGTTGGCTTTTGGAGGGGACACTTAGCGGGAAAAATTCAAAATTCTACACGCCATATCTTGGCGTACTTTCATCGTATGTTTCTCAAACTTGACAAAACAATGTTTTTTATATATATATATATATATATTTATACATGCATAGGAAAACATTTAGTGTAAATACCTCAAAAACCATGTACGTTAACATCAAAACATTTTGGACGAATTTAATTTCGGACAAAAAGTTTGTCCAAATATTAATTCGTCCGAAAACTTCTAGCGTCCGAAACTGTTTTCGATAGGATATAGATCATCAATTTTTAGTTTAAGAACAGTAACAGACAATTTGTTTATATTTTCTTACCGTTTGATTTTACACGAAAATCGTGTAAGGGCATGTTTGTTTTGGCTCATCGCAGCTATTCCGGATTAAGAATGAAGATGTATATATGAAATTGTAAATGGCCTTAGCTTAAAAAAGAAAGAAGTAATTTTTGGTACATTACTTTTTGAAAAAAAATCCCAAAAAGGGGAGGGGGGCGGGGGCGGCACAGGCCCCCTAGGTCTCCCCCTGGATCCGCTATTGGAAACAAACAATATCATACTTGAAAGCGTTTGAAATTGCCGTCGTAACAGGTTTGTAATAAAGTTGTGTTTACTGCAAAAAATGTCCGAAATTTTTTCTCCTAAATTTGTCCGAAATTCACAAGAAAGTGTCCGAAATTAATTTGTCCGAGATAAATAGTCCGAAATATTTTTGTCCGAGTATTTTTGATGTTACATCAGGTAATACAAAAAATTTTCGACAATTTTTTGTCACCCTATGCCTCATTTAGCAAGGCCTATCCGATGAGATAACAAATTTTTACGTTTCGTGTCACAGGCACTTTAAGAGTTGACACGCAAGAAATTTAGAAGTCGCCAAACTTGGTGTTGTGTGTGGGTCAGTAAAGGATATTTTAAAACAGCCTGTGCACTCGCCGTTGTCGAACAAGGAGAAAACCGTTCACTGGGTTGACTGTTACATTACCAGGCGCGTAGCCAGGAGAAAATGTTAACCAATGCAGTTTAAATATCCAATTTTGACCGTGTTAGCATCTTAGACGTGAGATCCCCGTTTGAGTATTTATAATGAGTGAGTGCTGTACGCTCGAAGAAGCCTTAGGGGTTCTGGAAGCATGCTCCACCGGATCGAAAATTTTGAAATTATCGTTTTAACTAGAGTCACTGAAAATGCACCAGACTTATAAGATCATGAAGTATACTCAAGGAGCCGGCTGTTCGAAAGCCGATTAACTTTAAACCAGGATTTAAAAATGCTCGAGCAAATGTTTTTGAACACTCTAAGGATTGGTTGGAGAGTTTCTAATAATGAAATGTTCACTATTTGCATTATGCATAGCTCACTGCTCGCAGTTTGAGCACTCTGGCACGGTAATTAACCCTGAATTAGGCTATAAATCGTCTTCGAACAAAGTTCAGGGCCCATATGTTTAAGACAATTTTTTATTCGGCAACTCGGCTTTGAATGTAGATTTCAGATTGTGGATTGACCACGCAGATCCATTTTCAAGAGGGGGGAGGATGGGGATGTTGCAACCCCCACCCCCTACTTTTAGTTTTTGTTTTTGTTTTTACGATTTTACATTTACGCTTGACTCCAATTTACCCCGCCTTTAACAGTCAGTGCTACAAAACTGTGGTGAAAGTTCTCATCCTGAGGGTCGTATCAGAATCTAGGGGGAAGGGGTTTGCAACAACCCCCCGTAGGAGAAGGGGCGGCAGAGGAACTGTGCATTTTTTCTTGGTCTAGGTTTTTTTTTTTTTTGTTCGTGTGTGTGCAGGTCTTCCATGGTTTCAAATATAAAAGGAAAACTGAGCACTTTTTTTAATTGTTTACTTTTATAGGTCTACAAAATAGAAGGAGAGGGTTAATTAAAGGCCTGTCTTCAGAACGATCTGCTCAGTGTTAAAATCCGTGTTGGGGTTTCAAGTTTAATTGCAAAATCCAAGATCTGTATTCAGATAAATTTCCCATACGATAATGTAGCCCTAAGACTTGGTTTGCCTCGGGGACCGACCCCGGTCTTAAAATAGGTTTCGTTTTCTGCTTTTGATTGAGCACATGGTATTTTATATCTCCCAAGCGCATCGGTTAGCAAGTAAAGTGACTCGGTAAAATAAATAGTTTAAACGACTTAAAATTTACCGCAACGTGAAGATTCGCCAATCGATGAAGAACTAGTTGCGTTGGGCCTGGGCACGATGGCGCCGAGCTCTAGTACCCAGGACCCAGGGATATTTCAAAACTAAAGAAGCACGTTCCTGCCGCAATCCTCTCCTTTTCATTGCTTTTTTATTCTGTCTTGTTTTCCACATTATATTGTGTTCATTAACCGTTTAACATGGGAATAAGTTATAATAAGAGGTAAGAAATCTTTTTAAGCAGCAAACTGTACTTCTGTAGTTCCCTTCTCGACCAGTACCGAGTCGGTCTTCGCGCGGCGTGAAATCGTGACAACTTCCTGTTGCGTTTTTTGCAGGATTCGCTTGAAGCTCGATCGATTATTCTTCCGGCGGTTTTGGAGCTGCATGAAAATTATCTTTCCGTCTTGGTGTTCAACAACCTTCTTACTTTTCATTCTTCTTTTGGGTCTTACTCTTGCAGGTTTGTTAGTTGTACGCTTTGCCCGATCACTTGTTAACCGATATGTTTTTGATATAGATCATCACGTGCATGAGAACTGTAATGTCTATACAATATTGCATTTCAAGCTTTGTATTTATGTTGGGGAATTTACCCATGTTCCTAAAAAAATTTAGAATTTGTTTGATAAGAAAAAATAAGCCGGCTGATAAAGTGAAAGGCGGACAGCCAAAGAAAAAGCACAAAAGTAAAGCAGTGCAAAATTGATGACTGTTTTGCAT
>JAOBRD020797654.1:0-13565 GCA_027575215.2 Hydrozoanthus sils
AGGTTGGAATCCTGATCGGCATGGGTGTGTCAGTATTCCTCGTCGACTATGTTTTTATGGAGACAAAACAATGAAAGAAGCGCAGTAACTATAACCACTATATCAATAGCTTCACTGCTATGCGTAAGCTTGTTTTTGGCTTTGAATTGAGAAAGAATTGGTTAAAAACTATTAGTATATTTTATACCAGTTCGGTTACGCGCGATTTGATTGGTTTAGAAATAGTAGGTGTGAGATAATATTTACCTCCGAAACAGTAGATAATGAGACATGCTGCTCACGCATGAGTTTCGCCACGCTCATCATGATTCAAGTGATGAGATAAAAGTGTTTTTTTTTTTCTTAAAAATCTTTCGTTTTCTTGAAAGGAAGTTTGTTGCCTCGCTGGTATATACTAAAACACTTCTTCTACTTCAATTTCAGTGGATAGTGGTTTAACGAATATCTACTGAGCGCCGAAGGCGCGAGGTAGATATTCTGCCACTATCCACCTCAATTGAAGTAGAACTGAAGTGTTAAAAAATAGTTGATAGCTGTGACCGTATAAAGACGAATGGTGCGGACAAACTTTTCTGAAATAAAGGAACTAACAGATTTTTAGAACAGTAGGTAGATGTTTCACGTTGCATAGCGTGGAAAAATGGTTAGTTATTAATATCAACATTTTGTATTGTAGTCCCTCGTTAGAGTGTATGTGCGTTATGTCACTGATTCTGCTAGTAATAAAAACGTCATTAATACCAGTTGTTGTATAAGCTCGCATATTATGAACTATTTTCTCTAGACGGTGTGTTCATAAATTTTAAGTTTAACTACGCTGCGCCAACGTTGCAGAAGTAGGGTCCTATAGGGGCCTTGTGTCCTTTTTCAGTAGTCTGGCTATAATTACAGTGCTGACAAGCTCAAATGAGAGCGAAACAGCTGTCCACTGCTGGCACCTCTTCTGCACCTGAGCTGTGCGCTCGTGATGAATGGACGTGACTGAAATCGAAAGCGGCTTTCAAAAATCCTTTTAATTCACCTGTAATTATGGAGTACTAATAATTGGAGGGGAGCTTTAAAAACAATCCAAAAATAGTTTGTCAAAAAGGTCCACATTTTGGTCAAGTCAAGTCCAGGTTTTACCCGAGGTCCTTGATTAATAGAGATAGAGGTGTCTACTTTGATAGATTTGATGTCCTGTTTCTGCTATTTATTTTCTTCCTGCTCAGTTTTTAGAGGTCAACGTCTGGACACTTTGTCCAGAGTTAGTGACTTCTTAGTGAATTTGCGCGAAGTTGACCGAGTTTTAGCACAACTACAGTCAAATTGTGGACTCAAATTACGTTGAGGCGTATCTTGCTAGCTTTTCAAATCATAAGAATACAGCGTAACGAGAAAAAAAACTTATGAGGGTCCATGTAAGGGTTCTTTTGGGGGTCTTGCTAGTTGTTATCAAATCGTAGTGTAATGTGAAAATATATCAAAAATTTTACGGGGGTCCATATTAATTCAATCAGTCTTGGGGTCCATATTGGAAGTACAGAAACTGTACTTTCCACCACCGAAAAGTGTATTTTCCATAATCGCTACCGTCGCTGAAACACGTTATTATTAGCTTCCTCATCGTCAGGTCTAAATATGAAAGATAATCCGAGTAACGGTAGTTTCATGACTCAATATTTAAGTTGACCTTGACCAACCCCCTAATACGTCCATGATGAAGAAAATCTTTTGGACATCGTAACCAGGGTACTGCTTCTTCAGCACAAATCGCAATGGGCCATACTTAAGCGTCTTCTCCTCGAACTTCTTCTCACGATTCTCTATCCACGGACAGGACATTTCCACAGCCCTCACCTTCTTAGCCTTTTGGTCTAAAAATCGATCATCCACTCGATTAGCCTTGACAATGGTGTGCTCAGCATAAACTTGGACATCCCAAAAGGTCAATATTGCATCAGGTGACTTGTAAACTGGCTGCCTGGCACTACAGGTGAGTACCAAGGAGTGACTGTGTCAACTAGACCCAGCTCCCTAGCCATTTCAAAGAATAGGACTTTCAGGGTTGCTTTGTGTCTCTCGAGGTACTTAGACTGGGCCAGAGCAGAACACCCCACATGCAAGCGTGGGAGATTCTCAGGAGATTTCCCACACAGCCTGCATGTGACGTCTCCCGTTGATGTTCCCGTTTTGTGGATTGTGTACACTTTAGTGGGCGTGAGTTGCTTGTACAGCTGCATTACACCAGTGATAGTATGGAGCACATGTCCAATCTCGCAGCCAGGCAAAACAGCCATTCAGATTTATCTCCCTGTCCTGCCATCTAGCCTGCAGGAACCGTCCGTGCCATTTTACGTTGTTGATCTTCCCTTTCAGTTTTTTCCATATCTGCCTTTTTGAGGTGTTCTTTCACCTTCGGATCTTCTATCTCCGTCCCAGGATCCCTCACAGATTCACAAGATGGTTCGGAATAATTTAGCGACAAGCTTGTGCAAAGTTCCTTGGCAAACTTGCGTGCTTCCTTCTTCAGAGACACGAGTCTCTTCTCATACTGCTCTTTCTTTGAACTCTTTTAAATTCTCGCACTCCTCTCATACACGGGTCTGTGTTCAAGAATAATTTCAATTTTATTATTACTATTATTATTATTATTATTATTATTATTATTATTATTATTATTATTATTATTATTATTTTCAATGACAGTTGCGATAGTCGACACTGAACTGATTATGTGGAAACCCGGATTTATTCATCTGACCGGTCTGTCAACACTGGGCAGAAACTTATGCTTTCAAATGCAAAAAAATATATATGCTGATCCTCGTGAGATCGCTTAAAAAGCGAAAAAGTACCAAAACCTATAAGAGGAATTTACTCTCCATGACGGCACGTTATAGCTTTATTGGTCCTTTGTCGGCGTCTCCCTAGAATGGAAAAAGTTGAAATCACTCAAGTGCCACTCTCGGCCTATACTATCTGCAGAGTCGATGTCCCATGGTCCTTGGTATCTGTCCTGTAAACCCGTATTACTACAAAACAGAAACCTTGCAACGGTTGTTCCGTTTGGCTGGTAACCACTCGGACAAATAACCGAACTTACAACAATTCACCAAAGATTTTGTAAAACAAAACATGCGGAGAAGACTGTTAAAGCTACACCAAAGATATACCCCAGTCTTAAAACCATTTTCACGCATTTTCCTTCTGACTTATCTTCTTAGTATCTTTTTACCTAACAGGCTTTTTTCCCTGTTTAGGTTTTGCCCTTCATTCCCGCAAAATATCGGAGCACAATTACAGAGCAGTCGGTTCAAGAAATCCCGAGAAATCCGCGCGCGTCAAAGCGAACCGACTGCGCAATAAATGCAGGGAGGCTGCAAGGGAAATTGGTTTTTCGGACACCAAATACAGTTTTGTGAATTGGGTGGAGGAGGTAGAACCAAACTTGGAGTATGCTGAAGCCTTTCTCGCCGTCAAAGATCTCTACCTGAAGAATGATGAGTTTCGCAATGATATTGAAATTTCCACCACAGCTGCGCTGAAAACTATGAAAAATGTTCAACAAAGCGCGTCGGTGAAGCTGATAATCGAAGCTGTAGAGACATCGACATCGAGGAAGGGGTAAAGTATTTGTTGAAGGAGCTAGCTTTCTTTGACGCCCTACCAAGTATCTACAAAAACTTTGATAGATTTGTATTTGTGTATCATCGCGAATGGCTTGTGTTACTGAGAAAAATACTTTGGAGGCCTCTATAATGACGAAGCTAAACCCAGTTTAGGATTTTTTGTGTCTAAATGAAGCAATGAACACTGTTATTTAGTATTACATATGCTCTGAAAAAGCTATTGATTTTAGCTTAACGAACTTGTTTAGAGATTGAGAGCTAAAAAGACTGAAGTGTTATTATTCTAAACAGCACAATATCAAAGCCCTGAATACCATGCCTGCACACATGGACTGAAAATCTGTTCTGTATAAGTGCTAAAAATAATATTAATGTTTTGCCGAAATAAATCATTTCTACAAGAAAATTGAATGTGTTTCCTGTTGGTAATATAAGTATATATCAGGCACCACTGTTCTTCTGTTAATGCGAGGTTAGAAATAATATAAAGTTGTAATCTTCGATGTCGAATCGGTTTTGAAGGAAGTGTTTCGATGAAATACATGACTGCGCCTAAAGCACAATTCTGTAATAATGTGCGGTAGGTGGCCATAGGGAAGGTTTAGAAACTGCTATTAAAAATCTTTCTTCAATTGTGAAAGTAAAAAAATTAGCTGGTTTTCGTACCACAGGCAGCCCGCCCGGTAGACCAAGAGTTAGCCCCAGTTCTCTCGCGTACGCCATCTTGATTTACCGTCCTCGACGAACTAAAAAGGAAAAATAGGGAGTCTACTCGCAGCAAAGAGGCACATTCAGCTGTTGCATGTTTGCAAGCAAACCTTTTCAAATCGAAATTTCTTTGAGGCATGAAACAAAGAAACTTTTGTCTCAAAAAGAGTCAAAACGCCAATCAAGTGACACTGGGCCACACCGGGGTAAACTTTGTTTGATAAAAAACACATTTTAATCACACGCCAGCCTTTAACAATTTTAAGAAGTATTTTTAGCGCTTTCAGTGATATTCTAAAATTAAATCTTCCAATTTCGTACAGTATCATCGCCCACACATGTTGAATTTGCAGCAAGAACCTCGTTAGCAACCTCGTTCCCAGGCCCCTTTTCTTCCTTCCTGTCGAGAGAAAGAAAGCGCCTGAAAATGAGTTGCCTCGTAAGTAAAACATTTCGTCACGTAAACGAACACTAAAAAATACTCAGTGAACTTTACTGTTTTGTGCCTTGTTCTAAAAAACAAATGCGTTTTCGGCGAATTGAGAAGTGCAAAATTCAAAAATTTGTCCGTCCCTAGATGAAGCTCGCGCCTTTGGCCTTCGCTCAGAAAACTCTCTCATTCTTTGCAAAGCCACAAATTCAAAGAGCTCTTAACACTAGGTCCTAAAATTTTCTATCAACCTGATGGAAAATCTTGTGCCCTAGTCAAAAATTTGTGAAAAACCTAGTGAAGTCCCAGAATCAAACAGATCTCATTTCGTATGGTTGTATCTGAGTTTGAAGATGAAAAAAACTGACATGTCCCGTGTTCTCAAGCAGTCAAGTGCAAAGATAGTGAAAGACCTCAGATACAGTTAAGCAAAGCCTAAAGTAATGAGCAAACAAAGCGTTGTTTATCAGTTTAAAGGGGAACTGAACCCTAAAATCAACCTTTTTAAAATATAAACCTTCAAGTTGTGGAGACCGTATTTAAACGTTTTTTTTTCGTGTTGGGCTGATTTTTCGAGAAATTTTAGTTTGAATGCGTGTTTCGGGTCTTTTAGGGTCGTTGAGCATGGGCACTTGTCAACTTGTCAGCGGTAAACGAAGGTAACGTGTGACGTAGTTTGTTGGGAAGCGAGCGAGCGCCTGAAGTGTTTTTGTTGTCATAAGTTCGCTTACACAGTCAAGAGTGATTGTTAAAATTTAAGTGTGTGCGAAATATCACCTCAATGATGAATCTTTTCGGTTTGAGCCAATTGTTCCCCATGTCTGACGTCATAGCCTCACCCTTTGCCCGCTGACCGCCTATTTCTGAGCCACTGGTACAATGCTGCACGGAACGTGTTTTAAACTCGAATTTCTTGGAAAATCAGCGCGACCCGAGGCTTAAAATATTCAAATATAGTTTTCACACATTCAAAGATTTTACTTGACAAAAGTCGAACATAGGATTCAGTTCCCCTTTAAATGTGATCTATCCGATACCGAATTTATTGTTTATACAACTGAGCATCCGCACAAAGAACAAACTAACACGGGTACCAGACGTCCGTGGTTGGCCGGCACATGGCACACACACACAACATCAGAAAACTCCAGATAGCGGAAGTAAGGCGCCAGTCTGTTGCGCGGGCCCAGGTTCGATTCCCGGTGCCGGATCTTCACTTACGGTCTTAAAATAACTGAGGAGAAGGTGAGCACTACCTTTACTCTAACATCTGCAAACTGTTGGACCTTCGCGTTTTCTCGGATAAGGACGTTAAGGTGGGAGTACACCCAAAGCGCGCTTTGTGGCCACTTTTCCTCATGTTTTTTTATGATCCGTCAATGATTAGCATCTACAAAATCGTATCGCTTATTACACAGATGGTATGAAGGGGAATCAGCTTGAATGTTTTAAGATTTTTTGGATGAGTTTGAGTTGTACTTTATTTTTTGAAGATTGGTAGTTTTAAAGAGAATTTTGAATTTGGTGATTTTCTGGGAAGTTTAAAAATTAATTTTGATGTAAATTCGCCATACCGTCTTCAAACCAAAGCTGTACTTATCCCTTGCGAGGAGGGACGGTTTGCTGATTTTACTCAATATTCTTCTTATTCAAGTATCTTTTTCAACTTCCTCACTATCTAACAAAATGTTTGGTGCACTCCCGACTTAAACCGGGTGGCAGACCTCGAAGGGGACCTCGAGTCCTATAACCTGTCCTCCCGAGACTCAGAACATTGTAAAAGTAAACTCGATTGTCTCATCTACGAGATGTTGTTCATCCGTGACAAGAATCCCAAGTTGAACATTCGATCTGACTCTGGGCAGGCCAAAGTTTTTTTTAATTATTTTTCACTTTACCCCTAGAAACGGTTCTATTGTATTCTTTTCCTCACACTTCATGACCTCAAGAACAATTCTATTATATTTTATTTTTTTTTATAAATAAGACCATTTATAAATTTAAACTTAAATTCTTGAAAATTAATCCCGGATGGCTTCGAAACGTTAATTGATTTTATTAGCGTTAAAGTTTTTTATTCTAAATTAAATCAAGGGTGTAACAAAACTGAAATCTGAATTTGTGAAGCACGTAAAACGCGAGTCTTGTTATTAGACCATTGGAAATATATATACGAACTAGTTAGGAAACCTTTTGTTGTGTGTCATCATTTGCCTTTTTCTTTTGTTGTCTATTTTTTTTGTGAAAAAAAAGACATAAAAGGTTTTGAAATGCAAATGTAGCCAGTCAAAACATTCTCACTAACACCTGAAACAAAGAATGTACAGGGTCACGGTTCGTTGAACATAAAACAGCGCAACTATGCACCATGCTTTGTACATTCGTTTTAATTCCTTTTTGAGATTTGGCGGCTTTCCTAACCAGTCCGTATGATTAGACAAATCAAATAACTTGTCTGTGTTGTAAAATATGGTAAATAAGCACTTGAATTATAAATAAACAACATGATCTTCACCTGCTGCCCTTCACGTTATCCTTCTTCGATCTTTTGATCATAAATAGGCTTACTTTTTAAGGCATAAATGCCTTCATGTAATCAAAAGGGCTCTGTCACTCATCAACCGATCATTAACTTTCGTGGCCAGGGCCCTTATTCCGAGAGAAGCATAGGTTCTACTTTACTTGAACTGGATTTGTGAACCGGTTTGCAAGTGAGTTTGTGTTGCAAAAAAGCGAGGTGGCCACGCATTTGTCGGAAGAGATTGTCTCTGGTAATTTTATCGGTTGTTGTAAATATTTCGAGTACTTATACTCATACATTTGAAACCTTTTATATAAATTGGGAATTCCGAGAGTTCAAGCCCGTAACATGTCTCGGCTATCTCAGACAGTCTCGGATTAACCATTCCCTTTTTATTATGTACACCCACACTCATCAACGGAAATGTCTCGAAATAGTTTTGACTGAAGTTTACCGGTTTCTGACAAAAATTTAATTAGGCGTGGAGTATATCTAGTCGGATAGCAACAAGCTCTAGATCTGGTGATTCTCTGTAACATTTTACTGTGGGAAGTTTTTGATTGGGCGAAGCGACAATCTCCGTGACACAAGTTCACTTGTAGTCTTACGGGACTTACGATCCAGTGCCAACCGATCTCATGAAAGTCAATCTGAAAACGTCGTTTGCAGCAGCTAGTTGAGTTTGTTGTGCAGAACCTTACAGTGTTACGACGGATTCTAGTGGGCTTAGATTTTGTCCTTAATTTTAGTTTAGGACCCGGAAAACGCATTTCTCCGTTGCTCCATTTCCAAAACCACAATGCTATTTCGATGTTGCCTTGACAACGAGAACAGGTCACTCGTATTCCTTGGTTGGTGGTTGGGTTAGAAATCCATTTTTCCACCGCTGCTTTGATGTTAAAGTTGAACCAACTTGAGTTAGAAAGCTGTTTGGTTGCTCTTACTAAACGACTCCTACCTTCAAATATGACCACAGTAATTCGCTTTGTCCGCGGCCACACACCTTGTTTCTTTACGTTAAAATAGATTTTCAGTGTTGCCTCCATAACAGTACATTCAAATCCTTCTCTACATTTCTCAACAGCAAAGAACAGCCGACCTGCTCTCTGTGATTGTTGCCTAGTTGTTGAAGGTGGCCCTGAAAAACAAAGTGACAACGTTACTGACATTAAGTTAAGTCCTTAAACGGAGTGATTCAGACACTACCGTAAGCTTCTGTGTTTGTGATAGTAAACTGCCCTCCCCCATCACGCCCCCCCCCCAATCGGGGAACTTCGGGGTTAAAAGGATAGGGATTATCGTCGGGAAACCAAGGCGCTGAAATTCTCGACCCTTAAAAATACCTCAGCATAGAATTTGAAAAAAAGCAGGAGAAAACTGCAGACAAAAACGTGCTCGTAATGTTTTGGCCCCTATATAAGATATTATAAGTATAATTATACTAATAGAGAAAGTACTCCCTTTTTTTTGGGGGGGGGGGGGGATGGGCATCCCTTTTGCAAACGCAAATGAAGATTTCGGGCCAATAGTTAACCTTAATAAACAAACGTTGTGGTTATATATTAAACTATAAATGTAACGATATGGGTCCGGAACTGTGAGAGTAAACAGAGTTAGCTGCCTGGCGTCGTTCACTACTTACCAGCCCACGCCGGATAGATCAATTCACTCGCTGCTTGGTGTGCTCTCTGCAGATCCCTGCGAATTCGGAAACCCTCTTTCTTGTAAAAATTACGTTGGCGGTCTGACAAAATAGGCGGTGATTTCAAACGCAACCCTTTTAAGATTTTGGATTTTGTTTCCTCTCGGGCCATGTTAACCCAACCAGCATACGCTGACTTTGCTTCGCTTGATTTGCTTGCACTGAAAATTAAACATTCTATGACTAAGAGTAATACGAAAAGTGTAGCTTGAAGCTCCATATTTCGGACTGGTGTTTGTTAGTATATAGTTAAACAAGGGTTTCTTATTTCGATCCTCATGTGTGGGATTTGAAATAAAGGTTTCGGCTTCCAGATCGCATAGGGGTGATAACTATCTTTTTATTTATGTTTATATTGATCTATTACAACAGCTGGCATATCGTTAATTAAACGGTTAATATAACGTACCGTTTCTTTCTTGCCCGACTTTGCCCAGTTAAAGAGACTCCGCAAACGTGGAATGCATTATCTAAAGAATTGGATCACGGCAGAAAGTTACCTTACTTTGTGGTTTGAATTTCCGCTTAAGATTGCAAAGAAACTTTTGATAGGAAGGAATCCAAACTGTTCGGTCCTGAAGCCACGGCTTTCACTCGTAGTAAATTTGAAAGTGTGTTTTTAAAAGTAGGGTCTCAAATCTTCGGATTGAGGCTCGGGACTGTTCGAGTCGTTAAAGATAAAACAACGGTAAGTGTCCGGTGGTCCACGAGTTCGCTTCGACACTGGCCACCGCTCAATATTGCGATCCGAAAGCTAGGCTTACAGGTATCTTATTGCTAGCAACAGCATTTTAGCAACATGTAAGAGATCTAAACCTAGACAGCGTGGCTCAGTGGTTGGGTTGCCTTATATATTTGCATGCTTTTGTCCGGGCTTCAAATTCCACTCTAACCACTGACCGAGTTTGTCTTGGTGGTGATCCCAGAGTCAAGTCCACTGTTACGCCTGTAAATAGCCAACTTGTTCCCCAGGGAAGGTGCACGTGTTCCCCCCAAATATAGGTTGGGGTGTGCGGCCCAATCAATCTCTGCGATTTTCCCATGTTTCATTTGACTTGAGCGGGGCATGATTTTAAGTGGCTTATTCTTAAACAACAAATTTAAGACTGGAGCGAAAAAAGCGGTACCCTATCTTTTATGTCCAAAATGGCCAAAATCGATACCCTTATAACTTATGACCAAAGCGGCTGAAAACCATACCCTTTGGGGTTGCACATACCTATATAGCCCATGTAAGTATCCCCTTCACACAGGCAACTGGTCTGCTTCCAACCAGTTGGGGTTCTTAACTGTATGTTTCCCCTTTTAGCATGAATTTCTCCCAGGCTACATGGTTTGACACTTTGATAAAGTCTATTGATTATTATTAACACTATAATTCTCATACAATGTTTCCTAGTAGTTCTGAACGAAGCTCTAACCTTTTTTTAAAACGCTGAAAATCATTCTGAATTGCTGACGGACATGGCAAGAGGTAATGTTTTTTTTTATGTTTTCAAACTAATCAATATGCCCACAAGTGAATGGTCTCTTGTACTCAGGCCATACAAGGTCTTTCAATTCAATCCTGATTCGCACTGAAGTGGTTTCTATAGTGGGTCTAGTTTTAGTTTAAATGCTGATGGCCGGGACATTAATACAAAGTTGGATCGCGTTGATTTTATTTGCAGATCCCTGGAAAGTGTACGTATCTCTTGTTTAATAACGTAAAGGAAAAAAACGGCGATCACCACAAAATATACAAGACCGCAAATTGTTGCCGTGTTCTGTGTAATCTGAAGCGGAAATTGAATAAAACACGATGCGGTACCACGAAAACAAGTATTTGGGTGATTGTGTTTCTTATGAAGGGCAAGGCGATTCTTTTTATAAATCGTGTGACAAATACATGAAAGGGAGTGATGTGACAACTCTAGCTTTCATAGTATCACGGTTACCACAAGATGCATGTCATGTTACAAGATGATGGACATTGTGAAGAGGGGTGGAGAGGGGTGGTATATATTGGGTCAAAGAGGGATGGGCACCAAGGCCGAAGAGGGGCTTTAGTGGGGTGGGGCATCAAGGCTTAATTAAGTGGGCTCGGTACCAAGGCTTAATTAAGTGGGATGGGCACCAATGCTTAATTAAGTGACATAGGCACCAAGGCTTAACTAAGTTGGATGGGGCACCAAGGCTTAATTAAGTGGCATGGACACCAAGGCTTAACTAAGTTGGATGGGGCACCAAGGCTTAATTAAGTGAGATGGGCACCACTGAAGTCTTGATTAAGTGGGAAGGGTACCCAGCCCAAAAACTGAAGAAAAATTGGACAAATAAAGTACATAGTTGAAACAAGCAAACCGTATGGACTTTTCAAAACTCCACCGCGAATTGACTAAGACTAACTACCTTCAGGTGTCCAAAATTGGTTCCTGCTATATACCAAGATGTATGCAATCGGCACGTTTTTTTCAAGAATAGTAGCAACAACAAAATACTAAAATAGCAATACAAGTACAAGTACACATTATTGGCATACAGATCATTCCAAGACTCGGAAGCGTTGTTCTCGTTGATATCCGGCTTGTACTCGTTTGGGTCTTTACTTGTTCTTGGCATAGTTAGGGGGAGCCCCCGAGTGCACGTCCCCGCCTTGTGACTTGTGAGTCCCCTATTGGAATAAAGAAAGAATGAGAATACTATACACTTGTAGAGTATTGATCCCCCTTTGCATTCTTGGCTACGCCTTAACTGTTCCTAGTAAGTCTGACAAGGCTAACGAAAGTCATTCGTCTAACTGTGTGATCAAAACGTCATGTTTATCTTTGGAAAAATTAACTTTTGCAAGATTATTTTTTAGGTTTTTTGTTGTGAGCAATAGTATTTCCCTAATTTTAGACTGTGCTTGTTTTTTTTTGACCAGACCATACCCCGCAAATAAAAACCTATCCATCTCTCCCAATTGTTTGAACATTTACGCAAGTATTTCGGCGGCTTCGTCTGTAAGCTATTGTCACTTCCGGTCATTATGATAAAAGAAAAAAGCAGTGCAAATTTTGTCTTTGTTAACAGATATATTTTGTAGTCTGCGCCACAAACGAGTTAAACGCCTTGAAACTCTGCTAGCTCGCACGGCTAGTATTTTGATCTCAGTTCTTCAAGACGTACCACATCCGTCCAAGCACTAATCACATGCACTCACTCATTGACGGTAACCGTGACCCAAGTTTTTTTTCTAAATATGGCGGCGATTAACGTCGTGTGATTTATTTCTGTCGTCAACTTAGTCTCTTTGATTGTCTGATAAAAAAAACAGCTTTGGCTATTTCTCATCAAGAGCGTGCAGCTCGAAAATAGTGAGTCCAGTCCTAGAAATTCAACCTTTTCAGCTAAATTATTATCTGTTCGTAGATAGGTCTATTACACTTATCTAAAATACTTCCTTTCAAAAATTTCTTTTCAAATGTAGTTTTGAAATAGCTTTTTTCTCGTTTGTCTTTTCTTTCGTCCAGCCGGCTTGCCTGTCAGCACTCACATTTTCGCTAAGAAATGTTTATGTTTTAACAACTGTGTTTTAAAAGCTTTCTTATCTCAAAGTCCGATAATGTCAACAACTAGTCGTCAAGAAAACCGATCGTAATTCAATTCTCACTCGTCGAGAGTAACGATTTGAGATAAACTTTACAAAGAGACCGAGAAAACAGACTGTACTGATCAGTAAAATTTAAGGTTTGACAGATCGTTTTATTGCTACTTTGAAGTTAAGTGGAAAACATGAACACCTCACAAACGCGTCACAGTCTAGAGGCCGACTGCTGGTAGTGTTTGCTATATAGGATTGGGTTTCACTGACTTATCCAGTGGGGTTATAATGCTATATGATCTGTGAGTAAAGTCGTGAGAAAGTCTTGTTAGAGATAAGGGATCGAGTTATCTGGGTTAACAAACAGAGCTTAGCTTGCAGCGTGGGAAATAAGAAATAAAATAATTCTGATAAACAGTAGAAATTTTAAACTCACTGGAAAACTGGCAATAAAACCCGACTTCGAGTTGCTCGCTCATTCGGCACCATGTAGCTGATATGGCTTTAACGTTGTACCAAGGCTCAATTCACTTTCAGGAGGACCCCGGATAGTCTATTCACAAACAGATGAGTATTTCCGAATCTTGACGAAATACGTGTGTGACCGGTATACGAGTAAATTAAAACTCTCGGGAACACTGACAATGCTTTTAATTTTTCAAGTCAGTGTTCTTTTCAAACTAGTTTATTTTTTTCTAACCAGTTTCTTTTTCTCATAAAGTCATATCAGCCCGAGACCAATAACTAGTAATTAATACTAATAAATATTAGCATGCTGGCAACGGTTGCTCTCGCGGTCAAGTGGAGATGAAGTAGGTAGGTCAAATTTTGGCGAGTACTAAATCAGAAAAAGGAAAGACGTCAAAATTGTGTGTAATTATGTGTACTGTAACTGGCGAGATGATAAGAGTTGGGGAGGTGAAGAGCTGTAGCCAGGGAGGGGTGGTTAAGGCGGGACTTAACCTAAACTTTTGTTGGATAGTGAAGAAGTTGAAGAAGATATTTGAATGAGAAGAAATTTGAGTAAA
>JAOBRD020797762.1:0-13562 GCA_027575215.2 Hydrozoanthus sils
TGGGATACAAACTTTATCTTCCCGTGCTGAAAGTATTTCTCACTCGTTCGCTTCACTCACTCGTGCACGAGATACTTTCAGCACTAGAAGATAAAATTTGTATCCCCGCGCGGCCATGTAATATCCTCTGTATTATTCCCTTAAAGTACAAGTTAAGGGTTCTCAAGCTCCATTTAGATTACAGAAAAAAAAAGATAAACCAGCCGGGGTAAATTTTGGCAAGCTAAAACTTAAAATTCCATCGAGGCAAGGATGAACATCGATGTGTAAACTGCGATTACCGTGCCAATTCATTTTGGGGTTAGGAGTTAGGACAACACTCGGACATGGTCCTCTTTGAATTCATCCTTTGCCTCGATGGAGCCTAAATTTATCCTTGCCGAGCTGCTTTTCTTTTCAATGAATCTATACGGGGCTCAAGAGAATTTTACTAACCTTTTAGTTTTTTTTTATTTCTTAACTTTTATAGATTGGTCCTGGACAATTTACGTGTTCACTGAAGATACATGTCTTAACTGTTGAACCAGTTGGCCAGACTCTATAAAGTATAACCATTTATTTGGCTTGTCTCGAAGAGTAGAAATGATTGCTTTTATTCTTTCTAACTGTTGAACCAGTTGATGAAATCCTATAAAGTGATCATTCATTTTGCTTGTCTCAGAGTAGAATGTTTGGTGTTATTCATTCTAACTTTTGGACCAGTTGATAAAATACTACCAAAGTGACCATTGATTTTGCTTGTTTTGAAGAGTAGAAATGATTGGTGTTATTCATTTTAACTTTTGAACTACTTACCCTATGATTTGACCGTTTATTTTGCTTGTTTCGAGGAGTAGAAATATTTGGTGTTAATAATCAGTTTAACTTTTGAACCAATTGTCTTGAAAAGTAAGACAATTAATTGGTATTGCTCATTTTAAGTTTTGACTCACTAAGTGAAAATCCTATGAAGTTACTATGCTTTCTTCTCATTTTGAAAGGTAGAAAAGATTGGTGTTACACATTTTCAATCAACTTTTTAAAGAGTTTTTGAAAACCTTTGCGAAAGTAGCTATACTTGCTTGGGTTTTTTTTAAATATGCGGCCCTCATAGCCATAAGTTTTTTTTTAAAAAAAACTTTTCAGTTTTAACCAGACTGCTCCAGTTTAGGAGTAAAACTTAGCGTAAAACTTAGCGAATGTTCTAGCAGTTAGACAAAAATAATGTCAGTTTAAAGTTTGTTCAATAAATTATTTAAGCTACTTAAAACGCACTGTGATCAGCCGGACGTTCTACCAGAATTAGTTTAATACCTGAATAGTTTTTCAAAATGTCGACTGCAGAATTGACCCTGAGGGCAGGACATAATAATTCGTTTCGACAATTGGAATTGAGCTCAGTATTTTTAAATGACATGCCAAATATTTACTATTGTTATTGACAAACATAAAACTTCGATGATTATTGAATAGAAGAACGAGCTACATTAAGTTTAAAGTTGCAAAGAAGTGTTTTTGAAAAGCTTCCTTCTGAAATTTCGGTGTCAACTTGCAAAATTTATGAAACTTCTCGTCTTTTGAATTTGTTAAAACATTTCAATTGAGTGCTTTCAAGATTATGCTTAGTAATGCTGTCACTTGTTATTCTATACGTTTCAACTGGACAACCGGTCCAAGGACTAAAACATACAACAGAAATTATTTTTTCTCTCAAAACAAGCAAAACGGATGCTCGTTTTTATAGGAATTTCTAAGCTACTTATAAAATAGGGTCGAGAATTGCCAGGCAGAATAAAGGTTAAGTATTTTTGACCTCGATATGAATTTTTGAGCAACAAAATAGTTGCTGACTGGATGTTTTATAGTTTACTGTTAACACGTTCTATATGAAGTTAGTCTATAAAACCGCGATACCCTCAAAATATAAAGCTTTTTTAAATCATTTCAGTTGACCGCCATAGCACCGTTGTTGAGCTAATTGAAGTTGGCGGCTCATGCTGACATGATTAATACACACAGTAAGACGGTTTGCTTGTGATTCACAACAAGTAACCCAAGATGAATTTGTCTAATTGGGTAAAAATACCACGCAGACAAAAGTGAATAAATATCCAATCTTTATAAAAGCACAAAGTTTTGTCTTCAAAAGACAATTAAACCATAAACGTCTTCAAAAACTTTAGCTCAAGCAACGCTAGCTTCTAAACACTAAAATAACTTAACTATTAAAATTTATAACAAACTTGGCTCAAACGAGACTTTGGTTTACTGACAACAATTCTCACCTCCTCTTCGAGTTTTTCAATCTCGAGAAAAGCGGCAGGCGAGCTTCTAGATCTGTGGCTCAATGGTGGCTTTTGCAAACTTTTCATTTCCCAAAGAATGTTTATCATGTATCAATGTCTCGTTGACAAGACTCGTTGCGTGGTGTGATTTTTAAAATGTTCATCTATGTGCGTGACAAACAAAGCTCTTAGGATTGCAAGCGGATTTCTTTGTTCTTATGCTTCGATTGGTCTTTTATTCGAGAAAGCCCACTGGCTGCGGTTTAAGGTCGCCGTGATATATATGCACACGCATTCCATAAACTGAATATCTTATAATCGGAATTCTCGCAGTGTGATTGCAAACATGTCCGGCGAAGCGAAGCTATATATTTTTTTAAGTTTTGAGGGAGTAGGGGGTAGATAGGAGGAGGGTCGTGTTAAATATCTCGACATGCAATACGAGTCTAACGAAAAAATACAATTTATACATAAAGAGATGCAAGGTAGAACGGAGACAAAGCTAGAACACCACTTAAACTGACTAATATATGCATTCAACACAACATAACCAAAGTCATAGTACAATACACTCGTCATGATATATACAATAATGCAAAACATTTTATCTAACACGGGACGTTTATTTCTAAACCGCTACCCAAGCGGTACGACAACTTAACATAAAATATAGAGGATATTAAATGGCCGCGCGGGGATACGAATTTTATCTTCGAGAGCTAAAGTATCTCACACAAGTGAGCGAAGCGAGCGAACGGGAAATACTTTCATAACCAGATGAAAAAATTCATATCCCAAGCGGGAGGCCCCGGGTTCGATGTCCGTCTTTGTCAAGGATTGAACATTTCTGCGGCCTTCTTCCGCCGTAGTAGGCTTTATCGACAAATAAACGCGTTGCACAAGGGAAATACGCACGTGCCCGTGAGATTTTTGCCTCGCGAGTTCGTGAGACAAATATCTAACCTGTTTGATAACTTTTTCCTCACCAAAATTTACACGCACACGGGAGGAGACAGCAGAGCTAACGACCTCGCGAGACTTTTTGCTCAGCCGTTTCCTCATCTTACACACGATTACAGATTATACACTATAACGCAGTTAAAATGTAGATCACGCACACTGGCTTGATCATAGAGTTTTATAAATTCCAAGTCAGTATTACTACAGTTTAACTGTCTATTTGAACCCGATTCAGTTGAAATGGATAATTTTAAAGGTTAGCCAGCTGTTACAAAAGTCTACCACGAAGAGGTTGTCGACAATTGTTTATCGATGGGATCTGTCAAGCCAGTGCAAGACACGCAAAGGGTCATAAGTTATGTTAATAATTTCACATTTCGGTGTCAACAGCGATGCTCAAAAATGAAAATGTTAACAGTAGTTGAATCAACAGGTTAATGAATGGGAGCATTCTTCCGTCGCCAGTAAGTTTTTCACTGATCCCTGCAAAATACTGCCGAGACAAAAACGTTTCGTTTGTGAAGAGTGAAACGAGTTAAATTTGCCCCCATTATTATAGCATCAAACTCTTCTTTTCTTCAAGACTGAAGCAAAAATGAATGACCACTTTTTAGAGTTTCATCAACTGTTTCAAATAATAGCAATCATTTCTACTTTAAGACAAGCAAAATGAATTGTCACTTTATAGGGTTTCATCAACTGATTCAAAAGTTAGAATGAATAACACCAATCATTCCTACTCTTCAAGACAAACGAAATGAATGGTCACTTTATAGAGTTTCATCAACTGATTCAAAAGTTAGAATGAATAACATCAATCTTGGCCAAAAAGTGAACAAGCTCTGTCCCCACCATTAATTTGCTTTGCGGCTTGTTGGAGGTTTGCCGCCAAGTCCACGGGAGGTAAAAAAAATCTTTCAACAAAAAACATGGTCATTGCCAGGGAAGTGGTGAGACTGCAGTTAACAAATGACCTGCAACCCCTTTAAAAACCGTGGTAAAAACTTCTAACATAACCAAAAAAGTTACGTCACCTGAAAAAATGGGTATTACCAAATTACAAAAGCAAAGTGCTGCAATCGAGACAGTATAACTCCGATGGGAAACGAAAATTAGTTCGAATTAGCGGGGGTTCAAATAAACCGGGTTTTAGTTAAATGATTTTGTATCTAAGATCAAATCCTGGTAAGTTGGATTTTGTTGGAAGTAGCGGGGATGTCGAATTATCCATGCAAGTTCGAATTTCCGGCGTTCTACTAGCTGTATCTTTCGTATAGTTAATTTCGTTCTTACCGTTCCTTTAGATTTATAATTATTTTTGAAATGGAAAAAAACTCGGTCCCACCCACGTTGAGAGTGGATTTTGTAGTGTAAACCAGTTCAACCCCCCTTGACCGCTTGCTGATATAAAGACAAACTGATAAAACAAGACAGACCTCGTTTACAATGCAAATTCTTCCTTTTTGATCTAGAGGCAAGAGTGCATTTCTGCAGTGAAAAGGTATTGCTTGTTACTGTTAGTATTTGGGGAGCCGTATTTGTAGACGAACGAATATTAGAGTCACACAGTTTTTAAAAACAGAAAACGAATATTACATTTTAGTGTATGATCCGTTTTTGTTTCCATCAGTATCAAAAACGACTTTGTGATTTGTCAAAAATCATAGAAAATTTAATTATATACGCTTCGAGTAGCTGTTGATAAAAATGTAAATTAGAAGTCCGTCTCATAGGAGATTTGAAACAATTTGATAAACTCTTGCATTAGTAATGGTAATTTGAACCTTGAAAACATAAAACCAACTTAATTTCAAAGAAGACTTCAACGAGGGACAAAGAATACACGATTTTTTTGATACAGAAATCAACCTTTGTTTCTCAAATATTGTAACACTAAAACGCTAAACCTCACGTGGTAAACTAAAATTTTGTAATTTGAATAGTAATTAGCTAGTAACTTGCGCAAGTAGGAACGATCGAGTTGAACTCTCGTTGGGCATTTTGCGATCGTGGATGCAATTACTCAAAATTTCAAAACCTGCCAACCCTTTATCTGGTTTTACATATCTGCCACGTTTACTGACAAATGTGAAAGTAACCAAAAGACAGCACATTAACTCGATCCGTTTTAAAGAAAACAGGTTACTTTTAAGTGGCTTAAAAATCACATAACACCAATTATTTTACTCTTTAACTTTACGACAAGCAAAATGTACGGTCACTATATTAATAGTAGGGTTTCAACAACTGGTTAACTAAAGTAAAATGCAAAGATTGACTTCCTAAACAGAACAAAGACACGCTGCCAAAAATATCGATCTCAAAAGAATTTTACAGGTAAAAAGCAATTAACAATAAATTTAACAGTTGGAAGATTTTTGAATTTGTTTTCAAAAACTAAAAAGGGCAGCAAACCAATTCCTTATTATAGGGTCTTCAACTCCGGAAACTGGCCGGGTGTCTTGAACAGACAGCAAAGTTGCGTTGTGCATGGTAGAATTTGTTTAGTATACATTAACTAAGTAGTTTGTGTTACGCCGTATTTATACCTACTTCTCTGCTTTTTGTTTTCCACGGTTCACGGCTTCTTTCGATGAGAAACTGCGGCAGCTCGTATGATGGTTCAATAAGAACAGGCAACGCATTTCGTCGTCTTTTGGCCATGGTGAAGTCTACCTCTTTTTTGGTTTCCCGTTGGGGCAACTCCGTTTCCCAAATGTAGCGTTTCCAGATCACATTACCATAGCTCGACTTATTTTTAGTCAACTTGTACCATCCAGCAACCTTATACCACCTTGTAAACGAAAATTGCAGACAATACTAAAAGTAAAGTCTTGATTCTAAGTTTCAGGGCCTTCAGGTAGTATATGTAACGCGAGAGGATATTGGTTAGTGCAAATGTTATTTATAGATCACATTTCATGCTGCGTGTATGCACTCCATTAACTTCGCCCAAACAACTTTCAGACCCTTCACGTTCTCGGTTAACTGTGGATTTACGCTAACAACAAGCAAATTTTAGACTCATTAATGCGCAATGAAACAACGGAAAGAATGAAGGCTGTTTAAATGAGTCCTATTGAAATCTGTTTGCATTGTTTTGAAATGCCTGAAAGAAAGGGAATCGAATGAAGTTATTCATTCTAATTGTTCTCTAAATATTGGGTAGAGAGCTATTGTTTCGCGCTTGACAAGGGCGAGGCGTAAAACTTTTGTCCATTATAATTATCCTTGTCAATTCTAAAAAAAGAAACTTCGCGGCTGTTTCACTAATGGAACCACAAGGTCCCAGGAATGTGTCTTCAGGATACGCAGTTACAGAAATGAAATGAAAGCGTCGTCGAGTTGAAGCAACAAATTCTACTTTCAATGGAAAAGACAACTAGTTTAGTTCGAGTCTCGGATGGTAAATAAAAAGGAAAATAACACGGCGGCAAGAAAGGTACAATCACTAAATTCAACATCAACTTGAAAAGTTGGTAGTTTTAAAAGATCGCCGTTTCGAGCACGTTTAGTCCTTCGTCGTAGCAAATACTTTTGCCTCGGCACCTTTAAACTTCCTTAGGCGAAGAAAAAAAATATATTGGTTTTCATGTGACAACACCAAAATGATAACTTTGAAACTATGAACTCTATGAAGATGTGTTTTAAGTATCGTTTTAGGCTCCCTTTGACTAGTCTTCACGCCAAATTTCATCTATTTACTTGGCTTTGTTGTTCAGACATCGATGAAGCGATTTGAGTTAATACGCAGCGGTGAGTCACGTATTTGAGGAGTCAAACTAGTGCAATAATTTGAACAATTTTGCTCTCTCCGCCTTCTGATATGAACCAATAATTATGGTTTAGTCAAATCAATGGCATTTTGGCGAATATGTCTGGTAATTGGTAAATTGGCAGCCATGTTTGTGCTCCTGTCCATCATGGACACAAACATGGCGACGCCGTACATTTTAAGTATGGCGTGCATTAAGTTGCTTATATTTTGCTCGGGAATGGTAGTATCAGCTCAAATACTCACAGAAAATAATTCTGTGTTCTCTTTGCGACTCTAAAACTTGTTTGTCATTTGCAGTGATATTAAGGGGCATTTTTCACGTCACGTGACAAGTGAAAAACAGTTGCAAGAATCTATCAACTTTCTGTAAAGTTCGGTAAAAACAGGACAAATTTTAGTTGTACA
Organism: Hydrozoanthus sils; assembly: GCA_027575215.2. Taxonomy (NCBI): domain Eukaryota; kingdom Metazoa; phylum Cnidaria; class Anthozoa; order Zoantharia; family Hydrozoanthidae; genus Hydrozoanthus; species Hydrozoanthus sils. The sequence continues at coordinate 7,408 of JAOBRD020797762.1, forward strand.
GAAATGTTTCAACCGTTGTACTTACTCGCCGACGCACCAAACAGTTTTGCATATAAATTATTTCATCAGCAAAATGAAAGTTAGAACGAAGTTTGAGTTACCGGAGATGGAGAGCGCGAATCATCTGCTAGTCTGAAATGTCCCATCTCTCCTTCTTCAATCTTTCGTAACGAGAAATTGAAGACTACGGTCCAACCTCTATCAAACGGCAACCATCGGGACTTTGAAAAATGGCCGCTTAATAGAGGTAACAAATACACGGTCCGGCCACCCTTCACTAAGCGGCCACTTTCATAAGTCCCGATTTTTTGCCGTCAGTAAACTGCTGTATTTGATACCTCAATCAACCACTCCGAAAACATGGCGGCTTTACATTTTACCACAATGCATTGCGAACCTTCCACCGCTAAAAGAATCTCAGGGAAGGTAACAGTTGGTAAAACTCTTCCATGTACTAACATCACTGTGGGTCGACAAATTCTCACTATGCGTTTTTATGGGCAAATTTTAGACGTTTATGCGTAGCGCTAGGAATTATGGGTAAATATACAGGTTTCCATCCCTTGCGGTAAGCGTTGAATCTAAAAGCGGATTTTTCAAAGTCCAGAGGGTGGCCGCTTAATAGAGGTTTGGCTGTACAGCAGTTTACTGACGTTAAAAATTTCTGGATTTTTAAAAGTGGCCGCTTAGTGGAGGGCGGCCGCTTAATAGAGGCCGGACTAAGTAATGAAAATCAGACTACAGATAAACCAAATTCTAATAAACAAGGGTGATTGCAGTGGCTGCGCATGTGTAGTAATGTCGAACCCCGCCTTATGGTCACCAACATTACGGTCACCTCGTTGTAACTGTTACTTTTATTCTGGTCCGCCGGTCAAACGTTTCATTTTATATCAAAATGTCGTTAATATACGATCACCTTGTTATTATGGTCAACTTTTTCTGGCCTGTTGGTGACCGTATTAACCGAACTTGTGAGTTTGATCGCACAAGTGTTGCATCTACACTGCACTCTATCAAAACGTCATTAATACGATCACCTCGTTATCACGGTCAAATTTTTCTGACCTGTTGGTGACCGTATTAACTGAACTTGTGATTTTGATCTGTTGCATCTACACTGGACTCACTGTCACGCCACGATGTTTTCGACCACAGCATCTAACATCCCATCGTTGGTCACGCTGGTGATAAACATACCAGCTATCTGTCATGGCCACGTTCTTTGTGACCAGAATGCCTAGTATGTTCTTTTGACGAGTACCTATTATAATCCCGAGAGGAATGTTTGTCACGTTTGTGCCTATCACTACGTGACGAGTGCATGGAATGTTCATGTGATGTGTGCTTGCCCTGTTTCCTTTCATCTCTTGAGTTTCTGTCTTCCCTCCTAAAGCCTCCATTATGACTTCTCTAAAACGCAAAACAATTAATTACAGAAATATTCGAATGATTAAGTTTTTGGGGTAAGAAAAGGTCCGAAAGTTTTTACTCGTCCGAAAAAATTAACTTCTGAACACTAAAATACCCGAAAGTTCAAAATATGCTGAATTTCAATTGCTGACTCACGACTGTTCTCGTTTTTGTTGGTGTTGTGTGTAAGGCTTACTAAGCCTGTTTGGCTTTAATGATACACTTTGTAATGATTTCAAAATGTGTTTTGTGTCGTTGCTTGTCCGAAATTTATGGGTAAAATTGCTGAAACAAACAATCAAGATGTAACGATCATTAATTATGCTATATGTATAAGGCATGCAGTAGCAATGAATCATGATTTCGTTAATAACCGTACCTTATGTTTTCAATCTCTGCTTTGTTCCCGATAACTATCCCTTCGCTTATCCCCATCGCTCTCCGAATCACTCTCAAACTTCTTTCGACTTTCCTTCGACCTTATATGGGTCCGCTCATCACTGCTTGCGTGACGCGCCCGATTATCACTGCTTGCGTGACGCGCCCGATTATCACTGCTCGCGTGACGTTGCCAAGCATCAATATAAGCTTCTTCTCTTCCCTCTTCTCTCCTCTTACTGTTGTAGTCATCTTTGCTATATTTTCTGTGGTACTTCCTCTTTCGGTCGTCTTCATCGTCACTGCTCCTCTTGTATTTCTTCTTCTTCCTTCTTTTTTGTCTTTCGTCTTCCTCATCCTGTTCCTCATCAAATACTAGGTTGTATCTAACATCCAGAATGGAAGGGAACGAAAAAAAATTATTAGTAGAGTACTCAGATGATTATAGAGTTTCCACTTCTCTCACTGGTAGAGTCGGACTAAATATACTAAACTCTTCGATATTTTTTTGTTTTTGTTACATTTCGTGGCAGTTAATAAACATTAGTAACTACATTTTGTGACAGTTACTATTTACCAGTCATTTCTAAAACATCTGGGTTGGGTTTTTCAAAGGATGGTTAAGTTTAACCCTGGGTTAAGCTAAAGTTAAATCAGCAATTTCTTCTTTAAGGAAAGGTTCGCGGTTCTTCCAAAACACTGTCTCGAATTCCCATGGAGAAAAAACTTGTTAATTCCAAAATTACAGCTCAAATTGATCTCTGCATACTAAAATTTTAACCCTAAAAGAAAAACTTAATCGCCCTTTGAACAACTGGGCCCAGGGAAGCAGTGTACCTGTCGTCTGACTTGTGACCCTTAATGGCGTACTTGGGTTTTTCAGCTGCTTTCTTACTTTCCTCCAGTACTGGTCTTGCACCTGGGGAAGAATGTTGCATATTCTTATAGCGAGCTCAGAGATTGAATAAATTCTCAGCTGCATAACATTATTGGACTCAAATAAAACTCGTGCTTCGTTTGTATCCAAATCAGTAGTTAAAATTTTCTAATTTTATCCACATGCAGTACTAAACCGAGCAATTTTGTTCGATCTATTTTTGAAAAATTTGCAGCAAATACAGCAATTATGTGAATACATTAAGCCAAACACAAACTACTCTAGATAAACCGATAGGGGGAAAATTCACGGTTTTACACGGCAAGTATATGAAAGCATTTAATTCAGCACAAGATTGAGAGGCGTGAAAACATGTAATCCAACGCGCCATTCCAAACCGAAAGGCGGGAAATTTCACAGCAAGGGACAGCAACACACACCACTTCGAATCTAGGGTGGGAAAATTGTCAGCAAAGCACAGAAAGTATGTGAATAGATTTAAGACAACACACACCAATCTAAATCGACGAAGGGAGAATTTGCAGCAAAACAAGATAAGCATGTATGTAAATTAAACGAAGCTCTCTCCAATTTCAGTTAAGAGAAGGAACTATTAGCAGCAGAACACAGCAAGTTAGTATAGTACGAGTACACGCCACTCTAAACAGACCGACAAGATACTTTGTAGAAAAATGCCACACGTACATTTTATAGAGAATCGAAGTACGAGTAGAGCAAGTTCAATACACCACCTTGCTTTTGCCATTTTACTTTTGCCACGGATTGACTGAAATCGACGTGGATACGTCTATCATCTATCAGCACGTTGTCCATCTTGAAATAGGCTCGCTCGCAGTCCTCTACCTGTTGTGAGAAAGTGAAGGGTATCAATGTTAATCAGTATCACAAACATCTCCAAACCCAAATAAACACAGTCTTGGTCCCAAATCTGATTCCTTGTCTGCCATTCAATCAGCCCTCTGCTTTAATATATTTTCTCAATACTAAGTACATATTACTTGCACACAATTTTTATCCCTCCCCCTACCCTCACACCTATTTTTCCAGTCGTCTTGGATAGGCGGGTCTCTGATGGGTGCCTACTTAAAATGTTTTCACTTTTCTCACCAACTTAGAATATAGCTTCAATCAGGATATTTCTAGCTGAAAAAGAGTATCAGCTGAAACACTGTCACATACCCATCAAGCAAAACATTACTGTACTCCAATATTTCTCAACTGCGACTTTCCACAATGTCTAGTTCAACAAATTTTGAATTTTTTGTTACCACAAACATTTCTCATCGAGATACAGTTGCACTGATGAAAGCTGCACTTTGTGGAGGAGGAGGGCGGCAAAATAGAGGCCAGGACTGAAATCAGATGGGGAAAATGCGGCATAGCATATTATAAATGAGAAAGATGGGACAAAGATACACTTTTCTAGACCTACTTCACACTCAAACGTATACACTTTAAAAATATTCGTCCAACCGGTTAGATAAAAATATCTGGTAGCCTGGGTTCCAGATTCTCACTGCCATGACGCCTGTTGACGACTCTGGACGAGAAGATCTGCAAAATAATTGAGGATGGTGGTCTTGCAAGTTTCTTACGTTTTCAAACTCGACAAAGGCAAACTGCAACGAATCTCCCGTCTTTTGGTCTTTGATCACCTCACAACTGCAATAGAGGCAAAGTAAATAATTATAACATGAATGCATTTGTTTGGACATAAAACTTGATTAAAAAATATCACTTATTAACCGAGAAAGAGGTTATTACAGGGAAATCTAAGACCAAGGCTTTGACGTACGGGTTGACCGACCGGTAGCTATACACAGTGAGTAAGTTAGCCAATCAGATTGCAGCATTTGTAAAAGTATGCTACTTCATTTCTACTAAAGCTCAAGAGATGTAGGTTAGCCAATCAGAGTGCAGCATTCGGGGTTTTATACTAGTTGGCTTCTACTATTATAGGAGAGAGGTTTGGTTTACTATACACGAACATTGGTTTGACATCATTTTCAAGGCGTTTGAGCTTTAATTATTTAAAGGGAAAAAAGGTAAGAAGTGTGACTGGGTACCTCTTGATTGATCCAAACCTCGAGAAGATAATTTCCAAGTCCTCATCAGTTGTGACTGGATTGAGTTTACACACAAAAAGGACATTGTCTGGAGGCTTGATATCTGCGTCTGGTATATCACCCACCTGAACAAGCAAACAACGGAACTAAATAAGGATTGAATCTCCCCACAGCTCACTACAGATTCCGTTACAGCACACCGCAGTGGTTTTTTCAGTCATTTCTGATTAGAACTCAAACATCGAACTCGTTAAAAAAGACTTTACGTATTAAACGGCTTCAGTCTGAATTAAACGGCTTTACCTTACATGGCTTAACAGTTTCAGCTCAAAATTTGAACGGCTTTTTCTAAAATTCTAAACGGTTTAAACTGAAGCCTTTAACGGTTTCTCTAACGCTTTTAACGGCCAGTGAAGAATTCCTAACGGTTTTTTGAACACCTTTAACGCTTTCCCAAACCGTTTAAGCTAAAGCTAAATCCTTTCTTGAGCCTAAGTGGCTCATAGGACCGGCGCAGGAAGGCGAAGGAAACTAACCTATTGAGGGTTAGCCCCCAGCTGAACTGGTACTCATTTATACAGCTAAGTCTCGACTGGAACAAAGTCTGGTAATAAAAGTGTCTTGTTCAAGGACACAGCACAGTGGTCTGACCGAGGCTCGAACTCGCGACCCTTACGAGTCGGATTACGAGTCGAACACGCTAACCGCTTGGCCACTGCGCCATCGACTCCGAAACCATTTAAACAGTTTCTTAACAGGTCCTGAATGCTTTAACGACTTAACGGGTGAACCATTTCTGTCTGTTTTCCCGTGTGACCCCACATGTTAACGCCCTTTACAGCCCACTGGGCTCTCTACAGTTTACTAGCCATAGGGCCTGCTACAGTCTGTACGTTTCAACACATTATAGGGCACACTTCAGCTTTTTCTAGGGCAATTACACACACTCAAAATTCGCCTTCAAAGTCCCTCTGATCTCTTCTCAATTATAAAAATGACAAGTTTCATATACAGCAAGATCCCACTTTAAAGCTAAGGGCTGGGGGCTTACAAACTGAATAAAAAAATCGAAAAACAAGATAAAACGTATTTGACAAACGAACTAAAGCTAACATAAAATTACATTTTGAGTTACATTTGTAAAACATTTATTGTGTATCACAATAACTGGGAAATTTATTTAAAAAACATCAATATAACCATTTTATACGACTGGAACAACAGGAAAGGAACAGAATGAAAGTCATTATAATCATTGTTCTAAACTCCGCAGCCGCTTGTTTATGTCCATAACGTTTGATTAAAAACTTTGATGTTCAAAATGAAACGCAAAACGAACACACTTATACAGTAGATGGGCATATAAACGGGGGGGGGGGGAACTAATATCCAGAATCAAA
>JAOBRD020798082.1:0-13559 GCA_027575215.2 Hydrozoanthus sils
GAAGAATGGGGGGGGGGGGAATGGAAGATGATTTCTCTTCAAATTGGAATGGAAGAACTTTTTTCTTCAAATATTTTTTTTAGGCAAGCTTCAGAAAAAAACCCCAATCTTTTTGCCCTTTTCCATACATTCTCTTTAAAGGATTTCGGCATGCAATTCCCCTCACGAGATCAACTGGCCCGTCCCATATTTCATACCACTTTGGCAATCATATTCTTTTTTCTATTGCCATTAAAGTGCTCAGTTTTATTGTATTCAGTATGATATGAAATATCGTTGAGTAGTTGTAACCATGTGAACGCCTTATACTGCTTACAAAACCCAGGCGCCCCAATCTTGCATGAAGTCTTAGGGAATGATATTTCCCATACAAAGTCTTATAAATTTAGTCAAAATTTTGAAATCGAAAATATTGGAAATAAAGTTCACCTACCTTAAGTTCACGTTGTGTTTGTATCTTGTGTGTATTTTGGGCGCGATTGGAGGTATTTTTGAGGGAGTTTTCGCGATCACTGTTCCACTCGTAAAGAAACAAGTATATACAAGATACAAACACAAAATGAACTCAAGACAGGTGAACTTTATTTCCAAGATTTTCGATTTTAAAATTTTGACTAAATTTATTAGACTTTGATGGGAAAAATCATTCCCTTAGACTTGGGATGCCAGCGACAAAACAAAATATTCAAAGACGTCATTCACTTGGGATTCCTTTTCACTTGCAGGGAAGAAATGGTCGAGGTTCGATTTATGTTTTCTCAGGTGGAAATGGTGGTAAAAACTATGACAACTGTGCTTACAATGGTTGGGTGAACAGCGCTTACACAATTGCTGTTAACAGTGTCGATAACAGCAACAGTAAACCAGACTATGCTGAACCTTGTTCAGCTATTCTCACCAGCACGTACAGCGGTAAACAGGTATATTGAAGATCTGTTGCTGTAGAAAGTAACAGCAGATAAAGTCCAAGTTTTCGAGCAATGCAATTTGGAATATATGTCTTGATTATGATGCAACAGAATCTTGTTAACAGCCAGTTTATAGCTATGTATAATTGTATTTATAACATAGAGGGCAAAATTATTTCGATTTGATTGGATATCAACCGGGGTATTTTTTTTCTTAATTCAGGGCAGAATTACTCGGTGCTGATTCGGCGCTGCATAGTGTACTTCCGAAGTTATTTCGAAAATGTTTTAAAAATTATAAAAACGCCATTGAAACGTTTTTTTTTTCTCTGTGCAAAGCTTTCTACAGTTATCTGATCGCGGGTTGAAGCGCTTGTTTTGTCGGCAAAACCTCCTGACATTTCACAACACGTGTGCATAAGCATTTGTCAACGGAGTAACGAGATTCTTCAAGCATCTGCAGAGTTCAGATAACTGTAGAAATTTTTTCACAGAGAAAAGTTTCACCATTTCTCTGTTTATCATTAAAAAACAAATAATCTATACAAATCCAATGACAACAACCATCTCTCAATAAGCAGGATTTTCATGTCAACTTAAGTCTCTTTATGTAATGGATTAATAATTTTCTTTACACTTATTATTTTGATACCAAACAAGTAAAATGCTTCATTCGTGTGACTTTACTAAATAGTTTTTAATCAGAACCAGTATACAGCTTAAACCATCCAGTATAATGCCAAGCAACATAGCTCTACTGTGGGTCAAAAAATCCACTCTTTTACTTTTCCAGATAACCACAGTTGGTGCCGTAAGAAATCCACTCTCCTTTGTATATTCCAGATAACCACAGTTGGTGCCATAAGAAATCCAGCCTCCTTTACTTGTCCAGATAACCACAGATGGTGCCATAAGAAATCCACTCTCCTCTATACTTTTCCACTTATGTCCAGAAATACATGCAATTGCAAAATCTACAAAATCTGCAAAATTTTGCTACAACCTACAAAATTTGCAAAAACTGTAAAATATCAAAGATTTTGCATTTTGTGCTCTAGGGTTAGGGTTAGGGTTCGGGTTAGATCTTGTAAAATCTTTCATCTTTTACAGTTTTTGCAAATTTTGTAGGTTGTAGCAAAATTTTGCAGATTTTGCATATGCATACACTTCTGGATATGTCTCTACTTTTCAAGATAGCCACAGTTGGTGCCATAAGAAATCCATTCACCTTTATGCTTTTCCAGATAGCCACAGTTGGTGCCATAAGAAATCCACTCTCCTTTACTTGTCCAGATAACCACAGTTGGTGCCATAAGAAATCCACTATCCTTTATACTTTTCGAGATAACCATAGTTAATGGCATAAGAAATCCACTCTCCGTTACATTTCCAGATAACCACAGTTGGCGCCATAAGAAATCCACTCTCCTTTACTTGTCCAGATAACCACAGTTGGTGCCATAAGAAATCCACTCTCCTTACTTTTTCTAGATAACCATTGTTGTTGCCATAAGAATCCACTCTCCGTTACTTTTCCAGATAACCACAGTTGATGCCATAAGAAATCCACCCTACTTTACTTTTCCAGATAACCAAAGTTGGTGCCATGAAAAATGCACTTTCCTTTACTTTTCCAGGTAACCACAGTTGGTGCAATAAAAATGCACTTTCCTTTACTTTTCCAGATAACCACAGTTGGTGGCAGTGGATGTACAAATACTTTCTCAGGAACGTCTGCATCTGCAGCGATAGCGTCTGGCATAATTGCTCTGGCACTTGAAGCAAAGTAATTGGATAATGTTTGTATTTGTGAAACGACATGTCTGTAATTTTTACTGCTTGACCGATTGCCAATTTAAGCTTTGGTGCAACTGTTCTTTGTTTATTAACACATCTTTTGATTCTAATTAAGTGACGTCACATTTGATGACACAATCACAATACGTCAGGCAATTAGCGTCGAACCCTCAGTTTTGCTGAATAGTGACTAAATATGTTCCCAAGTTTGCCTAAATCGAAAGTGTCACATAGATTTGTCTGTTAGTATCTGCTTATGTAGCTGATCCGGCTATGTATGTAGTTTTAAAGAAACAAGAGAAGGTTCTTAATTCTATGTGCAGCACATTGAAATACCTGATTAGTCCAATTAAAAAAGGAAGCGGGGCTTTTTTTAAAATTTACTTCAAACGTAATACTTGATATCGAATTACTTAAAAACCACAGGTATTTGAGAAGTAACGTAATGCATAATCCATCATGGAATCTGGTTTGTTTGCTTTTGATAACGTAATTTGATTTGTTTGACTGCGAACTGAAACACAACAGGACAAGACAAAAGTTTTTAGGATTGAAAAAAGGAGGCGGCCTCGAAAAAGGAAGCGGATGGCGTCGCTAAGTATAAATTTTTTTCTTGACCCTATTTTGTTGACTACTATGATGGACTAATTCTCTCTTCTTCACGCCACCGCTATATTGAATTCAAAATACGGGAAACTGTGCATGTGGCGTCACAGGTTATAATAAAGGGAAAACCTATCACAATTATGTACCATTGTGCATAAACGCTCTGATTTCTTTTTACCGGATTAGCTGAACTTTAGCTTACAACTGAAAAACTTGGTCTTAAATTCAAAGAGGAAGGGGGGCAAATGCCTCCGAGTGAGTTGTGTGTGTATAAAGGGGGTAGGGGGTTGCTTTATCGAAGATGTTTACAGATCCATACTCATTATGTTGTTTTTAAATTTAGCCTAAGGCCCGTCAAATTCATTCTGCATAAAAAAGTGGTTGTTTTTAACCAGAGCGAAAAGAGACAAACATCTTACCCCCCCTCCCCCACCAAGATCCAAAAATGCCGCCTAGTGAAAAAAGGGGAAACTCTACTTTAGAAAATCACTGAAAAACTTTATTTAGACTAAAGTTTTGTTGTTAAAGAGGTTAATTCTAATTCAAGGGTTTGTTCTTGCAGTAAGAACCTCACTTGGCGCGATGTTCAGCATTTGATTGTAAGAACATCCAGGCCTGAAATACCAAAATCAAGCGATTGGAAAGTCAATGGTGCCAATCTCAGTGGTAAGTTTCAGCTTAGTTTGCCACTTTATACAAAGGGTTCAGATTATTGGTGTTGTTGGTATTTTAGTTTAAAAGAATCCTTTACTGTATAACATTGATGGGCTCAAACGAAAAATTTATTAAGTCGGTGTCCATATCAAAAGAACAAATTTGAAAAAGCTATCTACATCTACATCTACATTTTATTCAGTCGGTAAAAATCTTAGATATCACACCAACTTTAGAACAATAATAATAAGAACAGTAATTGAATTAATATAAAATCTAAACTACTGTGATAAAAATAAAATATTAAAACTATTGATTAATTTCGACTTAAAACTATCTATTGATTGTGCATAAACTATGTCTTTAGGGAGAGAGTTCCATTCGTTTAACGCTATACATGTAACTAACGCCAAGCAGTTTGTTTTGGTCAGTTTTACGGTTTGAATTTCCCACGCGCAGCAATTTTGAATTGTAACGTAACTTGGTTCTAGTGCCAGACCCCCTTTCGTTCATTGTTATTGTATTATTCTAGAATGGAGACTGGCGCTGCAACCAAGTTGATTCACAATTCAAAATGGCGGCGCCCGGGAAATTCAAACCGCAAAGCTGACCAAAACAAACTGCTTGGCGTTAGTTACATGTGCACAGAATTATTACATTTGTTTTTCTGATATGGACATATAGACTTAATAAAAGTTTCTTTTGAGACCAATAATGTTATACAGTGTTATACAGAATTACTTTAAATTTCTTCAGTAACTTGTTCATACCAAAATAATATTGATAACGAGACTGCATAGATAAATGAACTTACTTTATAACAATAAAGAAACAAAAAAAGAAAGCAACAACAACACCGGCTGGTATAGTACCATGCACGCTGTTGTTTTGCAATTGCTAGTAAAACAAATTTTGGCGATTTAAAAATATTCTGTTGATAAATAAGAACGAATATTTTCGGTCGACTTGACCATCATCAGAATAAAAGAATGCAATTTAGATACGTCATGTTATTCCTCTTGGGAACAAACGCAGTTCAAAATATATTTTTTTTATTTTTTTGAACTCGGCTTTAACTTGTGATCGATGTAAATGGAATCTTTGAATTTCCCTAGTTTCCATTGTTTGGCAGTGTTCAAAAGCTACCGTTCGAAATACAGTACAGATGGAGAACATAAGATACAAAAAAATTGTTTGAAGATAGTTAATTTAAGTTAGGAAAAAAATAAACACAAACTCAGTGAGGGATAGTCAAAACTGAGCAAAGCTCCAACTAGGTGAAAGCTAATAAAAGAAAAAATGGTAGAGAAAAAATAATTTAAAAATACGAATGAAATATTTAATTGTGTTCTTTGTAGTAAATGAAACAAATGCATATTTCAACCAATGTGATTATCATCAGAGAGGTCAAACTCTGACATGCTGTGATTAACTAAAGGCAAATGTAAGAAAAACCGTGAAACAAATAAACCGAAACTGCCACGAGTAGGAATCGAACACACGACACACATGACAGGTGCTGTAACCGCTGAACTACCGAGGCAATTATACAGTAGCAGAAAGAGAACAACCAACCCAGAACAAGCCGGCAAACCCGATGCGACGACGCCAAAGAGCAATCCAAGTTTCCGAGAGGAGTGTGGACAAGTGTGGGAGGACTGGGATTGGCCGTTCTCTCTCTGCTGCTGTAGTTGCCCAGGTAGCTCAGTGGTTAGAGTACCTATCATGTGATCGGGGTGTCGTGAGTTTGATTCCCGCTCGGCACAGTTTTGAATATTTTTATTTCTCGGTTTCTCTTACGCTTGCCTTTTGTTCATCACAATATGACACACATGTTAGAATTTGACCTCTCTGACGATGATCGCAAATTGTGGTTTTTTTCGGGCAATGTATGTCGGCCGGCCCGGGTTATTGTTCTGTCTGTCTTATCTTAAAATTTTCTGCAGGAAGACGCTCGTTTTTTATCAACAAAACATTTTTTAGTTGCCAAGAGATTAATCAATACTTTAAATGGAGAATATAGTTTTGTTGAATTGGATCTTTTAACCAAAATAAGCAAACTAGGTCCTTATTTTTGTTCTTTAAATGGAACCAATATTAAACTAAAAAAGTTCCTAAAGGCCGCTACACACGAGCCGATTTTTTGTCGCGAAACTCCCGATTTTTTGACGGCGATAATTTGTCTGGAAATAAAAGCTGCCACACAAGTACCGATTTTTTGTCGTGGGTTGTCATGGCAACGGAGTGTGATTTCGTACCCACACTACTTTCACTGTCGCTCTGCCTGTCAACTTGTGAAACTATTATATGATTCGTAACTTCAGCCCATGCTTTTGCTTTCTTGTTTCTATTAGTCGTTTGAGTTAGTATCGTAGAGACATGGCCTTGTTTGCCATGCTTTGACAAGATCTTCTTTTTCTAAAGTCCTTATAACACCATTATTGTTTTAAATATCTTTTAAAACTGTAACTTCCTCACCTACGCTAATACGACTGTTGTCGCCATCTTTAATCTTTTCATGTGAAGTATTCAGCTCCGTGATTGGTCGAACCAAGTTCTATTCCCGACAATTTGTCTGAATCCGCCACACACGTACCGATTTTTTATCGGCCGACTTTTTAAAATCAAACATGCACAATCTCTGTTCCCGACATAAAATCTTGTCTGAAACTTGTCGGGAACCACCACATACGGGCCGATTTTTTGTCGGCGTCAAAAAATCGGGAGCTTCACGTCAAAAAATCGGCTCGTATGTAGCGGCCTTAATCTTTTTTCTTTTGATTTGGTTTGTCTGTTAATCAAAGGGAGAAACAATAAGTAGTTGAGGGAGATTTTTTTTTTTTTAATTTTTGCGTGAGAGAATTGAACAAACCAAGTGTAGCAACCTTGCAAGGCAGAGTCCTGAAAACGTTTTAATTTGCCCGATTTTTAAGCTGGTTTCCTTTCAAACATTCTTTTGTTGTAGTGAGCAACACTTATGGGTTTGGTCTAATGGATGCTGGTAGAATGGTGGAGGCAGCAAAAAAATGGACAACAGCTCCACAACAGATCAGTTGCACTCAAGAACATCTTGATGAAAGGTAGCCAGGATTGCGTTTTGTTAGTTTGAAGGGAGGAAAAAGAATATTAAAATCGGCGCTTCAGCGCAGGGTACTATCGCCAAATGTGGGTAGGGGTGTGCGACCCTATTTATGACCAAAGTCTGCGATTTTCCCTACCCAATTTATGACCTGAGTGGAGCATAATGAAGAATTGCTTCTAACTAGCTTTTTTAAAAAAACGAATTAAAGACTGGATTGCAAAAATCGATACCCTATTTATGACCAAAATGGCGGCAAAGTGACCAAGATTGATTCCCGATTTATGACCAAAACGGCTGAAACCATGCTCTTTGTGGTCGCACATACCTACATAGCCCATGGAAGGGAGTACACCCGGGGGTCTCAGTCTTAGATGCACTAAGTTAACCCTTATCATATATGGGGTTTTACGAGCTTCCTGGTTACACGAAGGATTGAGAGAAGGGGAAAGGTGGTGGGGGAGGGGGGTAGGTACATTAAAGAACAAAATTTAAGTCAAGGAATTTCCATTACTAATTATTCTAATCCAAATATAATCTGGTGTTTCTTTGAATGACGTTTAATGTCATATATGATGTCGTAAAACCACCATTTGGATTTTTCCTAGGCCTAGTCACAAATATCCCGAAAAATGCTCTAAAAATCTATCCGGAAATTCTCAATTTTTTCCCTAAAAATCCCTCCAAAAATCTCTAAATATCCCCAAAAGTTTCTAAAAATCTCTAAACATCCCAAAATTTTCTAAAAATCTCTATTTTTCTCACAATTATTTTTTAATGAAACGTTAGCTCTCCCTTGAAAAGAAAACGGCAAACACATTTTGCACGCTAGATAGCACTTTACTAAACAAAAGGTACTCAAATGGATCAGTGTTCCATGCCAGGAGTGCAAAACTGCTAGCTCGTGTGTAAATTTAGGGGTACATTAGATAGGGGGAACACTGATGCACCATTGGATTGCAGTCTAGCAGTCACCAACTCACCAAGTATAGTGAACAATGGGACAAAATTTTCATATCACAGGAATTTTAAATAAAACGGCAAAGAATAATTGTTCCAAATTATCTAAAAATCCCCCAAATATCCCCAAAAATATCTAAAAAAAATTGATCGTAATGATTGGATGACCGTTTTAACGAGGTTTTTTTTTATTAAGAAAGCGTAAGGCCATTCGACCGGCGAACCAAACAAAAAGTGACCGTTATAACGAGGTAGTCGTATTAACGAGATAAGGCGGGGTTCCACTGTACCCGATCAATGATCCTAAAACTTTGCACAATTGTTTAACTATAACACAAACACAAACACGCTTCCTCTTTCGTTAGAATAGTTGAATATGTTCCCTGATACGGGTATGCCAGGCTTGGCAGAGGTTTCGCTATTTTTTCTCCTCTAACGAGAAGGAAAAGAAACTTCTGCACGGATCTGCTCGGTTTTCTGTCGAGCATGCGCAAAAGTAAACGTTACAACCTCATGATGGTAACACGGGCTCAAATACTGTCAGCGGATAAAGTCAGCTGGCTCATAGATAGTCAATGGAAGTCATGCATCAAAATTCAAACTGGTTTTAATTGGTTTTTAACCGGTTTTGATTTAGTTTCTTCCTACAACTTTTTGGACGAATAAATGCAGATCAGTGCAGAGGTTTCCTTTACATCTCGTTAGAGATGGGTAACGGGGGTAGGAAAAGTAGTAAAATTTGGGGGATAGTGGCGGAACAGCTTCCAAACAAATGGCGGTTTTGAACCAGTTGACAGGAGAATTGCCTAATCAGCAAGAGTTGCTTGATCATTAACAAGAGAATGTAAACATTTATTCCATTGTCATTGTTTATTCTAGAAATGTTACTGGATCTAGTTGCAACGCCAAAAAGATAATTCTTACAATTTTTTGCAGAACAATACCGCGTCAAGGATTTTTGAATTTGACTACAAATGTCGGCAGCTGTGGTGGTGAGAGCAAGAGTATTAACTTTGTAGAACATGCACAATTGATTCTCTCTTTCAATGCTGAAGCCCGTGGACATATACGAATTTTTTTAACATCTCCGAAAGGTACAGTTTCAAAAGTACTGCCGTATCGTAAGTTTGATTTCAAGAAAAACTTGCTGAACTGGACCTTGCTGAGTGTGCAGTTTTGGGGTGAAAAAGCTATAGGAAATTGGACTATAAGTATGCAAAGCATATACGATCGGAAAGGTGAGTAAAGGGCGCTTGGTTTTTTAGATTGATTCAACAAACCTCCTTTTTTATTTAACTAGATAGACTTTGAACTAGCTGCAAGCCATTAGGTCTCTTAGTCATAGCATTTCCTATATATTTTATTTATTTTGTGTCAACAAACATAGTCTCGACGTAGGCAAGATCATAGTTAAAACTAAACCCTTTCTGGAGACAAAGTTGCTCATAGGGCCGGCGCTTATCTCCGGTTTCTGTGAGTCTTTGACTCCTTCTGGACAGGACACTAATCTATCGCAGGTTAGCCCCCAGCAGAAATGGTACTCACTTATACAGCCGAGTCGATTGGAACAAAGTCAGGTAAAGCATCTTGCTCTAGGATACAACACAGTGTTCTGACTGGGGCTCGAACTCGCAACCTTAGGATTACGAGTCGAACACACTAACTGTTTGGCCACTGCGCCGCCGACACAGACAAGATCATAGAAAATTGGTTATTTGTCTATGAAGTAAATAATTAAGTAGAGGATTGGGTACCAAACCTTAAAGGAACAAAGTTGGCTGTTTTTATCTGTTTTCTTGTAGTTTGTATAAGTGTTGAATTAAATATAAACCTGTACCCCGCATGGACGACCGCGTCCCCCATAAATTAATTAATCAAGAATTTAACATTTAATTCTGATGATCGCGTCAAGCGTGAAACTGTATGTACAGTAACTATAACTAGAATTTTACCACAGTATTTCAAATGTTTTTTAAAAGCATTTAATTTAAATGTGTTTAAAGAAAAACATTTATGTTTTCCCGTCCCACTGACCGTTATTCCTCGGGTGTGATAGTGCTGCTTATCCTGTAGCTTGTTTACGAGGGGCAAATAGAAAATAGACAAACACGTCAATTGGGAGTTAATTGGATATGTGCAAAAACACATAGCCGCTTTAATAAAAGATAGTTTCTAAATAATCAATTTTTAACAAAATCGTTATAAAACTACTTTGCCCCAGCAAAGATGGGGATACAAACGCAGACGCATATAATCAGATTGACCACTTCAGGCGGTGGAGAAAGGCGATGGAGTTGGGCAAAAAGTGTAAATGCTGTCGCGATCAGAGGAAGACTCGAATGGACGCCCTTTCAAAGTCACATGACCTCTTACGTAAAACCTACCCAATAGGGGGGGGGGTTCATTATTGACCAACAACTTTACTTCACTGCATTGAACTGGTTCGTAAGTCATGTGTCTGTTAATTTAGGTCATATTCCTAAGACACGTGACGGACATAATATACTAAAAGTAGAATGGGTTCGCGAAAAACATAAACACTCTATTCGCTTGCAAATATTTCCTTTAAATACTGTGGTAAAATTCTAATTACAAATTAATTATACAAATGGAGATAATGGAATATCTCCATTTGTACAACTTTTATATTTTATCAAGCTCTACATCAGTGTGGATCGAGCACTCTTCCGGGGTAAAATGATAAATGTTGAATATTTTAATTTCAAGGAACATTGTACAACTGGACCCTGGTTCTTTATGGTACCTCAACCGATCCACAGAAACACAATGAGCATTTAGTTCCGACCAATAACCCACCTCCGACGAAGACACCCAGTTGGTCAACTGATAGAACAAGCCCAACCAGTTCACCAGTAACTAAAGGTATTTAACGATATGTTATATTCGAGCAACCTCGTCCCAACTCCCTCTCTTCGCCCCTTGTAGAGAGACCCTGGTACGAGGTTGTTTGAACAGTTAATGCTAAGTCTTTTGTTTAGCGATATGTTTTCCCACTGCATTTTTCGTGTTCTGTTGTGTTTAAAACCTGGAATTCTTAGAATATTTATATCTTTGGCTGATCTTTCTGACTAATTGACCAACCAAGTTGATTTAGCTTGCCAGAAGGCCACTACCTGTTTATTTTATAAGGAAAGAAATTGTGTGCAATTTATCCAGCTGGAGTTTCCGAACTTAACCCGAAGAATTCGAGCAGACATATTGTTTTTTTGTACTTCACAACCGACAAAATGAAATGATAGCGACATAAACACTGTAAAGGTGAAGTTTGAAAAAGCTAAATTCTTTCTTTAGCTTAAGTGGCTCATAGGGCTGGAGCTTATCTCCGGTTTCTGTAGTGTTAAGCGGATGAGACTCTTTGACTCCCCCTGGACAGTACACTGATCTATCGCACCTTAGCCCCAAGACAACCTGGTACTCATTTATACAGCTGCGTCAACTGGATATAAAGTCGGGTAAAGTGTCTTACTCAAGGACACAACCCAGTGGGTTGTTAAGCGGATGAGAGTCTTTGACTCCCCCTGGACAAGACACTAATCTATCGCACCTTAACCCCCAGTAGAACTAGTACTCATTTATACAGCTGAATCGACTAGAAACAAATTCGGGTAAAGTGCCTTGTTCAAGGAAACAACACAGTGGTCTGGACAACCAGGGCTCGAACTCGCGACCCTAGGATTACGAGTCGAACACGCTAACCGTTCGGCCACTGCGCCGCCGACAAAGGCGAAGTTTAGGAAAAGCCATTTGAAACAGAAAATTGAGCAAAAAAAATACAGATCTTTGACTGAGTTTAGTGGCGGCAGGCAGAGCGACCACCTTAATATAAATGTTTTTTTAATCGATTCTGTGAAGCTCATGCAGAGCATATTGCATACATTAGAACTGTCAAGAAAAACTGAAGCTACACCGAAGCTAGAAAAATAGTAGTTAAAGTTAACATAACCCCTTGACTCAAAACCCTTTTTGCAAATAGTAACATGGTACAAGTTACATTAGAATACACTCAGTCAAAAGCTATGTAGGCTATTTGAAAAAAACCTACATCCCCAAGGTTACTATAACGAAAAAAGGAAACAGTTTTTTTTCAAAAACTGTCCAGTTATTCTAAGACCCTGAGTGATAGTCTTACCTTTTGCAGATGTTAAAGCAAAGGTAGCACCTTCTCCTCAGTTATTTTAAGACCCTGCATGAAGGTCCGGCACTGGGAATCGAATCCGGGCCACCCGCACGAAAGACTGGCGCCTTACCATCTAGGCTCACCAGCAGGCAGCGAGTTTATCTATTTTATCATTGTTATTATTATTATTATTATTATTATCACTCTAGGTTTTTTTCGTCCCACTGCTGTTAGTTTTGCCTAACTGCCCCAGCTGAAAATCCCCCAGGGGAGGGGTAGCTGTATTGGGAAATAGAAAAATAAACGCGTACGATAACATAGCAGACAATTTGTAAAAGGAATTTTGCCCTTAATTTTATCGGTAACTGCCCTTTGTTTAAAACTTCACATTTGGAGCAACTAGTTGGCCATGCGCTGCATCCCATATTACGTATTACGTCCTTTGATTTACGTCTTTAAAAAAACAAAATTTTGTGCACGCGGCGTCACGAGCAACTAAAAAGAATAACAATTTTCCTGCTGTGTTATCGAAAGGTAATAGAATGAGATCGAGTCGAAACTCGAAAAAAACTACTTTTCGTTCGGCCTAACCCTGAGAGACTTGCCCGAACGTTAAATTTTGCGATGTTACATGATAAGGCCTAACATACATTGTCTAAATATCAATTCACCAAAACACAGAGGCTGTGTAGACAATTTGATTGCCTTTTAGAGTAGAGTTTAACTGATATAATTCGATTGCCTTAGTAGAGTTTGACTGACCTAGAACTTGGTGGTTTCTAAACTTGTTCCATGGGAATGAGGTTGGACGGTTTCGGGATCTGAATGACTTACTACTTATAAGTAATAAACAAAAATCGAAAATTCAAAATACGACAAGAAATCGCCTCAAAAGTAAAAGCTAATACAGAATTCAACAGAATTCTGTATTAGCTTTATTCAATACAGAATTACTTTGTTTCATTGCAAAGACGCCACGGTTGTTCCGGGAACGTTTCTTGAAGTTCTCTACGTGCAGACGTCAGCACTAAAAAGGAATCTCATATTCAAAGTTACAGCGTTGTTTTCGAATATAAATGACACAAAACAGCATAGTTGAAAGTGGAGCTTCCCACGGGAGGTGGTACCGTGGGTGGGACTCTGCGGAGACTCCAATGAGGGGGGTAGGGAGGAGCAGAGAGGGCGAGTTCTATTTGCACAAATTTATAATTTTTAATTTTTTTTTGTCAGCAAAAAAAATCTAACACTATAGTAATGATTTGGAGAAGATGAAGTGCTCATTGTGACAAAAATTTGCGACAAATCTCAGATCTATAGCTGCATTTGTAACAGAGATCGTCCAAACACTTTTAGACGACTTGGGTTAAGGCGGGACTTAACCTAAACTTTTGTTGGATAGTGAGGAAGTTGAAAAAGA
>JAOBRD020798189.1:0-13559 GCA_027575215.2 Hydrozoanthus sils
AATGACTAGAAATCGTCTCGGGAAAATGGCTCGGCGAATTCGTTTTTTAACACATGTATTGCAACACCTGTTTGGCTAGGTTTTAAATATACATAGAAATAAAAAATTTAAGAACAATTCGAAGCTCAAATCGCCAAAAAATTAAGAAAGAGCCTCGGCCAAATTTACTGGTTTTTATATAAAAGAGCGTGTATAAAAGTCAGTAAACCGTAAAGATATTTCAAGAAAATGTTTAAGGGCTTCTTTACATGGAGCGAGTTGTCCCGGCGACCAAGATATCTCGGCTTGCCGGGTTTCGATTTCCCGTCTCTATTGTATTTTGCCTTTTTCGTTTACTTGTAGGCGGGCTATCCCGGCTGAGTTTCCCACTCTCGGTGAGCCGTGACACCCGGCAAGCCGAGACAATTTTAGTGCATGTAAAGGCATACTGCCGAGACATCCAGTCGGCCAGGCGGGACATGATTTGACAGTGGCACACGTAACGCTTTATTCAGCGAACAATGCAAGATGGCGAAAAGGGGAAGGATTTCTGTTCAAAATCTTGCAGAAATGGAGAAAATTGACTGCATTCAACGAACAGGCGATGTCACGAAAAATAATCCACTTTGAACCTTTCTCGGCCAGGCGGGATGACATTTTTACCTGTAAATGCAAGTTTCTTTATATCTTCTCGGCAAGCCGAGATATTGCCGGACAACTCCATGTAAAGAGGCCCTAAGAATCTATTAATTAAGAACCGTTGAGGCTGATATCCCGAAAATATTTAAGAACGTTCAGCCTCAGTTGATAAATTCGACGTTCTTATAAAAAAAAAGGGAGATATAAACGAAGTACCATGGACTCAAAGCGATAAATCACAACAGAAGAGAAATCTTGTCGCTACCATAGTATGTTCCTGCTCAAGCCTGACAGTATTGACAGTATATTGTATGTGCAGGTTCTTATCTCAGTTCTGGTAGGTCAGTTATATGGCCATATAAGGCATCACGTCTAATTCCACTTACGTCACGTACTTAATGATATCATAGCATACATTCACGTGCGTGCATTGGTTCAAGTAGACTACCGAATAACTAACAATTTTTCCCAGTTCGATCGAAACCTAGAAAAGCTTTCAGTCGAAACCGAAGCGGCTGTCGGCATTGACTGGTGCCTCATTTTTGTAGACCACACCCTTGTAAATTTGTGATATGTAATTTCCGTTTCGATTCTGTTACTTTGAGTTTGATCTCGCCGTTTGATAATAAGAATAATCAATCGTTCAAAGGCTTTGTGATTCGGGTCACGAAACAGTTCGAAAAGTTTCCTTTTATAGCGTCTTCGGATTTACGAAAACATCGAATTTTCGCGAAACATATTTTAAAAAACTTCTATTCACTAAGAGTTGACGTGGGCCCATTAGCAGAGCCAATGACGAGGCGGTTACCATCAACACCACTTGAAAAAGCACATGTACTTGTCTTGTTAATCATTTAACAAGGAAACACCAGCGAAGGTTATAAGTTTAAGTATGGCTCTCCGCTTTAGCCGATCGACAAGCAATGTTTTGGAATGTCAAGTTGTCCTCCTGGATAACTCAGAATTCGAGACAGTTTTTGTGAAAAGTTCTGTTCAGGGAAGAGAAATATTTGATATTGTTTGCAACAAGTTGGATATTTCACCAAATGAAAAGAAGTACTTTGGGCTTCGCTACACGGATAAAGAAGACGGCGAGCTTAACTGGCTCAATCTGTATAACAACATTCCCATTTCAAACAAGTCCAAACTCATCAACTATCAGTTCGCTTTTAAAGTTTTTCCCTCAGACCCGTTAAAAACGAGCCCTGTTGTAAGAAATCTTTTGCGCTATCAGATTAAAGATCTTCTCAACCGTGGAAAGTTGACTTGTCCGCCGGAAAAACAAGCGGTCTTGGATGCGTATTTTGCACAGGCGATGCTTGGGGACTTTAACCCTAAGTTTCACGTCAAAGGTTATCTTGATGATTTGCTTGGTACGTTTTATGTTTGTCCTAGTGGTATAAACTGCAATGTGGACATGAATCACTCTGACTACGAAGCTATGGTGACAAGTTTACATAAAACACATCGTGGAATGACAGCCGATGATGCAACTCGCACGTATGTCGATGAATCACAAAACATACCATTTTTTGGCATGTTCCTACACAAGAAAGCACACGAAGAGAAAGGAGATAAAGTCTCGCTTGCTGTCTGTGAGCGAGGAATTTACGTGTTTCAAATGGACGAATTCAATGAACCAGGAAATGTTCAAAGGCAATTTTTATGGCAAGATGTCGTGACAGTGTTGTGTGACACTAACAAGTCGAAGTTCCACATTGTTGCACTGAAAACCGAACAGGAAGACCAGCCGGGAACATACACTTATAAGTTCTCCAACGGACATTATAGTCACAAAGCAGCAGAAAGAATGCTTGCAGATGCTCTCAACCACGAGGCTGCGTTTACAGGCTCGGAGCTCCGAAAGTACCAACGAAGTAAGTCGGAACAAATAGAATCCAGTGCCCGATTACTTGTGGCGCCCCAAGGTGGTAACCGCAAAGGCTCCAGTCCTTTCCTAACACCGCAATTGACGTTGAAGAATTACATGCCTTCTTTCAAGCGTTCAGGAAGCTCTAAGAAGTAGCTTTGAACTGACACTCCTGCAGCCGTAAGCGGTAAAACTGGCGGTTCCCCGTTCGAGACAAGAACTATATGTTTACATGGGCGACGGTATCGGGAAAGGGGCACTGGGGGCGGGTTGGTTGGGGGAAGGGGGGATGCGCCGCCAATAGTTTCTGACTAAAAAAAACAAAGAAATTTTTGAATAGGAAACTCAGATTTTATGAATTATGTACCCAATATAGAGCAGAGTTCATCGAACTTGATAATTGACTATTTGTTCGTCTTTTCGAACTTCGATTTCCACTGTGAGTCCCCACCGCCCATGCATTGTTTATAAACTTTGATTAGACGGTATCACTTGGCTTGTAGACAGGCTGCAGTGTTCGCACGGTGGGAGAATAGTGATTTTAGATGAGCTAACTTAAAGAAGACTTTGAACCACCCGCCAGTCGTAGTGGTGTAGTGGTTCAGACTGGCTATATGGTTGTGGGGCCGTGATTCCTAGACTAAATAAGATATGAATATCATACCATATTTGTTTTTCTATTTCGTTTGAGAGCACTATAAATGATCAGATCAGAGTCAGTGAAAAACCATAATTTTCTAGGTAGTAAAGTCTTCATTGTCTAGCATGAAAAGGTTTTTGTCACGCATGCGTAACTTTTGATAAATATCATTCTCAGACCCCACGTGTTAAGGAACGTGGGCTCTTGGTGCGAGATTGAAATCAATCGATAGCTACTAAAAATTAGGACATCTACCACTTATGATGGTAGTAAGCCAAAATCTCGCGAATATGATACAGCTCCGTGAAACTGCAAAATTTTAAACACATTTGTATTTTGTATGTCCCCCAAGGGCTAAGTGTGTTTCTTTGTAAAAAAAAGTAGCTAGTAATTAATACCATTGCCATGCATCTGATCACATATCAATCACAAACTCGGTAGACATACTAATTCTACTGCATTCTTTCAAACAGCAGTGTTTAAAGTTTTGTTTATTGGTCTAGACAAAGTTTTGACAAAAACCGTTACAAGGGTCCATAGTGTTGCGGTAGAAACCAGTTTCAACGTACGGCCCAGACCAGCTTCGTCATAGAACTTACAATACATATAATCACAACGAAGGCATGCACTTCTACTAGGGGCCATCGACAGTGCATTTGAGTAAACATTGTTCATAGTTAATAAGTTAGTTTGGAATTTATATTGCCGGCTTTTGAACAGGGACCGCGTAGTGGGGGTAGCTAGAGGGCTTTTGCCGCCCCAATAATTTTCCAAAAATTTTAGAGCAAAAACATTTTAAACAGCAAATATATCAGTTGCATCGAGGAAGGAAAGGAAATCTTGGCATCGCATTTACGGAGTATATAATATCTCCATTAATATAATGTTACAAAATAAATTCACTGTTGTTTCGTTAGAACCAACGAGAAATTTAGAAAAACGGAGTGCTTTTTTTACCAATGATTGACAAAATTGGAAGTATTTTCAGCACTTCTAGAGGCTCAAAATTAGCCAGCGTAGCTTGGCGCTCCAGGTCAGGTTGGCTAACTCTTAATTTCGAGATTGGCTCGCACTATGCGTGAGCAGGCAACCCAAATCAAGGAAATGCTAAGCGTCCCTGTTGAATGAATGATTTTGACAAAGTGGTAATAAAATAGCATTTGACGACTGACGGCGAGTGATTTAATGATCAAAACTATGTAATTATTATAAAGTTGTTGTAACAGGTTTAAAGAGTCAATTGTTTTTCGTAACCTGATCGTTAAGATCAATGTTTGTGTTATTTTACGACTTATCGATATCGATCTATTGATTACTGAATAATAATGTTTCAGCTACTTTGTAATTGTTGCATTGGTTCCTGTTTTTAATATAATAACATAGCAGACAAATTATAGGCGGAATTATCTGTAATTGCCCTCCGTTTGAAATTACAAATCATCCATCATTCCATGGCAACAAGTTCATCATGCGAGCAAAAATCAAGATGGCGTGTTTACAAAACGAATTTTTGCGCGCGCGAAGTCTTGAAAAGCTAAAAAAGAAAAGTAATAATTTGTCTGCTTGTACTATTAATAGTTAACATTCAAACCCAACATCTTCTGAAACACTTTTTTATATCCTTTATAACATAGAGGGCAAAATTACTTCGAGCTGATTGGATAACAGCGGGGGCATTTTTTTCTTAATTTAGGGCAAAATTACTTAGCGCTGATTGGTCACTGGTACACTTCCGAAAATTTCCAAAGATTTTCCTTCTTCTGTTCTGTACGTTTGTTCAGAACTCCAATCTATAATAGTTAATACATAATACTATACTAATTAATTTAATTAATAATGCCATTGGTAAGGTTTGAACTAATTTGATATATGTGTTTGCCCTAAACCTAAAATATAATAAATTCACACTTAAGAAAAGAAATCTTTGTAACCTTTGATTTGATAAACTTTGTTTTGCATTTGGTTTTTCAAATTGTGTTTCATACGCGAGTTTAATAATTGTCTGACGTGTGCCGCGATTTATTGCCTCGCCTTCAACGATTTCATCGATTTTTTTCACTTTACCGACGTTCAGTTACTGTGGTCACTGGGTGGCTCCACCTAAATTGTTCTTCAATTGCTAAAGGAGCCCAAAACATTGGATTCGTTCTGTTTTCCCATTTAACTTTCAGCAGCATTCGTTTGTTCAGATGTCAAAAACTTTTCGAACTTCTAAATAACAAGGGTTGGCATATTACTAAAACCAATTTCTGACAGAACCGAGAAGATTTCACTCTATAACAATAATTATATTAACATAAGTTTTTACCTAGAACATGAACAGGTACGAAACTAATCTGTCACTAATGCATCGATCAAATCGAAGCTTAAACATCCCCCACCGTTTATGATGGATTTGTGATCAAATGCCCCCACCCCCGGGACTTAATATGAAAAAAATATTCATTGACTTCTCGTTTCTTTGTACTTTACAAAATCGAACTGCCACGCGATGATTCATTGTTACTTTGTATTTTAAAAACGCTCTTAAATGCAACTATTAAAATATGTATAAAGCAAGATAAATCTTTATATAATCACAGGTACGTGCTTAAAAGGTTGGGCGATTTAAAACGTATTTTGTTTGAGAAATGCTTTGATTTATAAACCAGTTTGCTGTTGTTCGTTTTTTAGTTGATTCCAAAACGGACTTCAAATAGAGTGTATACTTATGAATCCCATATCTCTAGAGAGCTGTTCTCAAGAGATCGTCCATTCATCGGATCCAAAGGCTGAGTACGAGTCACTATTGCTATTGAAGTCCCGTTCATCACTGTACAATCGACGATGTCCACACTCCAGAGATACCAACTCTCCCGCATTTTGCGGGAAACTTTTACGCATTTTCGCTTGATCTCCCGCTCTCCCGCATTTTACAGAAATCTCCCGCATTTTAAAAGTCCCTATCAAGCTTAATTTTTTACTTTTTGGATTAAAACTGTTGTCATCTGTAACCTTAAAATTCGAATAACCAAGAAAATTTCCATATCTAATTATGCTTTCTAATAAAAAAAAGATTGGAATGTAAATTTTGACCGAGCAGGCCAGGGAATGGTAACCTGTGACGTAGCAGCAGTGAGTTATGTGGTTTTGTTGGAAAAATTTCATTTCTGTTAAAAAAGGTCATAAAATTTTTATTTCAAACAATCTCAAGGGAATAATTCATTGATAAAAGTTATAATAATGTGACTATTGTAGCCAGAGTTGAATTTTTTGAGATAAAAAAGATTGTCTCTGTTTCATGCCTCGTGCTACGTCATCATTGCACGCTTCAAGTCTAAAAAATGTTACAGGAACTGCGAGAAAATAATTTATTTTCCAAAATTACTATTATTAAAGGGTTCTACTTTTCATCTGGAACTTAAAAAAATAAGCTTGATGGGGACTTTAGAGAAAATTTAGATAAATAAAAGTATACAAGAACAACAGTAAGCTGTTCGTTTGTTCCTGAGCCATGAAAGGCAATGCAACTATGAGCAGTTTTCTGTTTTACTATCGTGTATTGGGCGTCCATTCATGAAGGATCCAAACATTTGTGTGTATAAAAAGGCCACATAAGAGATATGATGCGGGCCGGGGAACGTAAACAGTACACAATAAAATTTTAGCCCCCAAAAAATCCGCCCCGTTTTGAAGTTCGAGGGTTGGCATCTGTGACACTTAAAAAAATAATTATTTCGTGTGCGAACTACCGGACATTAGATTTCAAACAACCGGACGTTGCGTCAGGCGTCCAGCCTCAAACGAAACCCCTGCTACTTTTAATAAATAAAGGTTGTTTTAATAATAATAACCAGTTACCCACGTTCTTCGAGTGATAAAGATGAATTTTGAAGTCCGCTGAACTAAGATCTTTTTATGATATATATGAGTGTATGTTTTTTCCTCTCGATTTTTCAGGTTAGTCGGAACGAACTTTTCGTTGCCAACAAGCTACATGGGTTCAAAATTTGCGCGCAAACCGACGCATGCGCAGAAGTTGTCCTTTGATGTCAAGACACGTAGGTACGTGTGAACATGAGAAAAGTCAAATTGCAAAGTTGTAATTCCTGGCCGCCAGATGTCTTTGAATTGGTTTTGAGTAAGCGACATTAGCCGTTTCCTTGCCATTCACTGTATCTTCAATGGCTTTATTGTTATTTTCGGTTATATCAAACCAAACTATTTCAAAACAGTTTAAACAGCCTAAGTCGTTCTGTACGACCACAACATCAACAGTACCGGTGGCGGATTCAGTGAGACACTAGCACTTTGTTTTATTTTTTTTTAGCGAAAACAACAACTTGGATTAGTTTGTGTTAAACCTGATGCGGCTATTCAGGTTCCGTGGGCGATGTGTTCGCACAACCAGTGGTCGTGTGGTCATCTTGCTTGCATTTTCGGTATCCATCATATTTCTGCTGCGGCAAAACGGTTTTTTTCGAAGTATCGAGGACGGGTCCTCAGACAATGGTTTGATAATACCTGAATCTTTTCTGAATTTAAACACAGCTAAGTCAAAACAAATATATCAGAGGGGTCCAAGCTACAAAGTTCAAGATAGACCTCTGCAATACACGACTTACTCGCAAACCACAAAACAACTTGGGCCGTTCACACTGGAGGAGAGTTTGAAGACAAATATTGTTTCACAGATTGATTTGCATCGTTTGAGAAAGTTTGTGCGTGACCACAATTCTAGACAGCAGGTAGCGAATGCAGAAATGTTTTCTAAATCGCTGTCAGAGAAGAGTTTAGTTATTGTTGTGCAAGTTCATAACAGACCAGATTATTTTGAGTATTTAATCAAGTCGTTGCGAACAGCACGGGGTATATCTGATGCGTTGCTTGTCATTAGCCACGATTTTTTCTCAGAAGAAATGAATCGGTTGGTCAAGACCATAGACTTCTGTAAGGTAGGTTTGGTTCATCGATATTAATTCTGGTTATTTTTTTTTAACAAGGCGAATTTGTTTTGTATTGAAGTGCTACGGTAGATCAGATTTGCTGGAGCTTCTGTGTTTTAATAGCATCTCTTTCTAACAATACGATATGAATAAATAAAATCGAATATATTTATTTAATCCACTGCAGACCTGCCCACTTTCCCGCTATTGAGGGGAGCAGTGAGCCGAATTCTCCCGGTAGCCTGTTCGCGGTTTGCTCGAGGACTAAATGATTTTAACAATTTTTACAATATGTAGTTTGGATTCTGTAAGAGTAGATCACTAGGAATATGCTTGAGTTGAAGTCTTGTGGTGATGTACAGTATTTTGCTGAAACTTTATTTATTTTTTTTTATGAAAATAAATTTTCCAAAATATTATTTTTTCCTTAATTGTGCATTCTCCCTTGATATCTTCATTTCTCCCTTCAAGTCAAGGTTTTCAGCAAATTTCTCCTGATTTCAGACTTGATAAGGTTGGCAGGTCTGCCCCACTGCGTGTTGGAGTAACACACCTTTTTAAGGGGGTTTCTAAAACTACCATTTGACATTACGTGGGGAGGCGGCTCCATTAGTTGCCAGTGAACATTAAGAAAAATTCTTAAAATAGAGGAAACACTAGAATTGAATCAGTATGGCTCATATTTGAATCAATGTAATCATTAATACATATCATATAAATTTATAAAAATGCTTTTGAATAAGGCAATTTTTCTGAGAAAATTGGAACTGGATAGAACTTGCAGATGTGTAATGATTGCAGCCATCTAACTAACTAAACTGTTTTTTTAACTTTGACAAAAAGAAGAAAACTTGTTATAATTACAGATTTGCATTTAGGATATTATTAGGTTTATTGAATTATAGTTCCATTTGTGACTATCCCGCCAAACTAGAATAGCCTAAGTGACAACTCAGATAAGAATGGTTTGAAAGTTTGAGTTCTTTTTTTCATCTTATTACCCTTCAATTTTTTATTTTTTTAAAAAAATAACTATGAATATTGATTTGGAAGATTCTCACTTAAAGTCATCAGAATCAAACTTGCAGTAGGTTAGTTTCAAAAAAAGCATTTGGTCTGATGAAAAGCTAACACTCAAAATGTCAGATTTCTGAACTAGCAAGTTTTGGTTGATCAAATCAAATGTCAAGCCAGAATTGAGTTTTTAAAATATGCAACCAAGTTGTCGCTAATGCTATTATGTACAAATTTCTGCCATTTAGGCCACTGGAAAATCAATTATAAGTATCAGCCAGTGTATATTGCGTGGGAAACAGGAGAGCCCCTCCCCCCCAATAGTTTGGTTGGGGGGGGGTCCAGGCCCCCCAATACATTCATGCTAACAACAGGAGTTTTAATTGGAATTTCAAATTTTATAATGAACTAATACAATTTGCACTTTGCTTCCGTTGCACATGATAATGTACAAGCAGAATTGGCAGAAATTAATAAAAATCCATTTAAGATTAAGAACACAAACATCAGAAATGGAAAGTGTTACTTTTAAAGACCAAAATATTGTCATAGTAGTTGCAGACTGATTATAATGAAATGTCCCGATATCTTTGTATCATATTGTATCTGATGTTGCAC
Organism: Hydrozoanthus sils; assembly: GCA_027575215.2. Lineage (NCBI taxonomy): Eukaryota > Metazoa > Cnidaria > Anthozoa > Zoantharia > Hydrozoanthidae > Hydrozoanthus > Hydrozoanthus sils. The sequence continues at coordinate 9,686 of JAOBRD020798189.1, forward strand.
ATCAAAACCTCCAAATGAGCTTAAGTTCTGCTTAGCATGATTGGGAGAACATTTGGATTTTTTATTAGCCATCCAGTCAACATGGTTGTCACTTGTGTTATAGCCAAAGGTAAAACACCAGGTTGTATATTTATTAATTTTTTTCTATTACATGCAAAACCAGTGAAATATGTTGCCATCCTGTAATACCCAATGCAGGTAACTTCGATTGGTTGTTAAGTGTTCACATGTCAGTTTTTCATCGAGCCTTTGAAGAGTGAGTCGAGTGCAAAAGACATTGTTTTTGCCATACACCTTCAAATAAAAATCCGAAAAATCTCTCCCTAGTATTATTAGACTTATTAAGACAATCAAATGACTTTGTATTCATGGTACTGTAAATGTCAGAACATTTCTTAAAATGTAAGTTTTATGCCCAATGTTGAAACATCCTCACAAATATACATTCTCAGTAACTCGAGTTTATTCAGGTTTAGCAGTTCTCAGTCTTGCTCTCTCTGGTCTATCCAAAAGAAAATTATAGAGAACCATGACTGAGTTAATTTGAGTAGATAGTCATGTCATTGGAATTTTGATTCATCACTTCTAAAAATAAAGATTATACCGTTTTATTTTTCCCAGGTTATGCAAATATTTTTTCCATACACAATTCAACTTTATCCAAATGAATTTCCTGGTACAGATCCAAATGACTGTCCTCGCAACATACCAAAGGAAAGGTAACTGTCTTGTTGACACCTGAATACCACAGTTTGTAATCAAGTTTGTTTACTTTAAATTCCTATTTTTCTAAGCTAAGTCTACATAGCAAGTCCTTCTCAAGCCCAATTCTTGAGCTTACATCTGCTTATCCTATTGTTAAGGGGAGGAGAGTCTCTGATTCCCCCTGGAAAAGACACCAACCCCTCTAGGTTAGCCCCTAAGCTAGCTGAATCTGGAACTAGGTAAATAGCAGAGTTGGATGGATTTCAGATAAATTTTGAACAATTTAAGTGTCTTGCTCAGTAACACAACACAATAGTCTGACCAGGGTACCTATCTGCTCGACCACTGCACTATGAACTTTTTTATCCAAGGTCTTTGACTAATTTTGCTGTAATTTGTTTCAGAGCTCTAAGGGCTGGATGTAACAACGCCGCTCACCCTGATAGATACGGTCATTACAGAGAAGCCAAGTTTACAATGACTAAACATCATTGGTGGTGGAAGGTAAGTTCTCAAAACTCACTCAACTCACCTTAGTAGAGAATGCTTTTCTGTTGTTTAGTTAAATAACTTTTGTACAGAATGATATTCTTTTGCCTTCAGTGTGATAACAAGATTAATATGTTGAAGTATTGATAAAAATCAAGTCAGTTTTTTATTTGTAATAGTATGCTTGCGTTTGTTTAAAATGTACTATATGAAATGGATTTCTCTTGTAATGAACAGTGAATGACAGTGAATTGGAATATAGAAAGAGAAATACTTTCCTTATATGGACTAGAGCTATTTATTCTATCAATTTGTAGAGCTCTTTGTCAGGGTTCGAAATTCCCCTGTGCTACAACGCTATTTGTGCCAAGTTCAACCTCAATTGCACCAAATGTGGAAAAAATGCTTACATTCACCTCAACTTGAAGAACAACCATATTACTGAAGTTTCTAAATTCTTGCAAGTGCTTCTTGATTCTTGTTTTCTATTTGTTGTTTAAGAAAATTGCCCCAGAATGCACAAAATAGCCCGGATAGCTGGTTTTTCAAAGCCACCAGGGGCTAAATTTTGCCCTGGTTGTCGGAAATGAGTTTCAAATCCTGCTTTGTGGTTATTGCAGTTAGAATGTATATAATGGTAATTAGAATGTATAATAAAATGGTTCATTCAAGTGTCAAGGTTTGTCATTGTGGTTTTGGCTTTTTTGCTGTATGAATGTACCATGTATTCGATAGCCAGTGGAAATATATATTGACAGCTGGAGCAGAACCTCTACCGCAAATATTGCGAGTGTGCTTTATTGTATGTGCTTGAGGGAATATTAAGAAGAGAATAATTTTGTTTTACTTATCTGGAAAATTGTAACTTAAGAACTTAATTCCCATGAAGTTTAACAAGATTCCCTTGAAAATAATTGGCAATTTGGTGAATTATGAAATGTACCCAATTTTTCCTTGAATATGGTCTGTATAACTTTAAATCCAGTAGCCAGAAACCACAAAGTTACACAAGTGTGACTCGGTGTCAGGTTGATTGCAGATAACTAAGCTTAGTACAGATTAACATGGAAAGAAATGGTGCATCACTTGCTGTTTCTCAAACTTTTCACACTCTACTCTTGCTCCCTTCTCTACCATGTTCATCACCTGGTTTACGGTTTTAAGGTCTTTGCAAGCAATGTGACATTATGGATTGGATTTAATGCAACAACATTATCCAGTCCTCCAAGTCCATGTAATAAGTGAAATATGTAGTTGTTCAACCCTGAAATCCTGACTAAAAATTTGTTTCGGGCAAATTGAATGCTTGTTCTCATTTTGTGTACGGCCTTATTGACTAAATTCAAACTAGAAAGAAATTGGCTTCATATGCATTTTAAGTTTATGTTTTATTTTATGTTTTTTTTTATTTTTGCCTATGTGCAATTGCTCTAATTTGTTCATGCAAACCTGAAAGATTTCCAGCGCTTCCCTCCTTAATCCTGAACTTCTCAAAGTTACTTGGGTTTTCAAGTATCAAATGAATATACCGTAGTCATATTTTAATGAATAAGCTTAAATTCACTATATTTAATAAGCAATATTATATTAATTTTTGTAGTTCTTAAAAATCCTATATGTCTTTCTAATCCTGTCCTCATGAATTCAGAGAGAAATGGCCACATACACCTTTATAAATGTGTATTCTGTCATTTTTTCAATGTTTTGAATACCCACTTGCAAAACGTGCACAAACAGACATGAATGGCCTCTATTTAGCCTTTAGAAATATTTCAGAATGCAAGTTTATCCTTAAAATGTTATTGAATTAATTGAGTATGTCATCTGTATATATAAAATAAGAGGTGAAATGTATAAATATAATTGTTATTGCATCATGTGCCAATATAAAGCCATTATTTTATCACACTTTAGAGGGAGTAATTTAATGATGAAATCATGTGCCAACAAAAAGATATTTATAGGGTACCAAGCTCAAGTCTATGGTTTTACTGACTTTAAATATTTTCTACCAGATGAAATTAGAGCTCTTTAAGTACACTCTGTTTTTATTTACAGGCCAACACAGTGTTTGACTCATTAAATATTACAAGACACTATAATGGCCCTGTGCTGTTTCTGGAGGAAGACCATTTCGTGGCTCCAGACTTCTATCATATGCTCCATCTACTTTACGACAGAAAATTGAAGTGAGTAGATTTGCTCAATAAGCTATCTGTCTGATGTTTCAAGACAGGTTTGCTCATAAATGTTTTTATACAAATCAATTTTTAAAGTCCCTATCAAGCTTAATTTTTTACTTTTTGGATTAAAACTGTTGTCATCTGTAACCTAAAAATTCAAATAACCAAGAACATTTCCATTTCTAAGTATGCTTTCTAATCAAAACAAAGATTGGAATGTAACTTTTGACTGAGCAGGCCAGGGAATGGTAACCTGTGACATAGCAGCAGTAAGTTATGTGGTTTTTGTTTGAAAAATTTCATTTATGTTAAAAAGGTCATAAAATTTTCATTTCAAACAATCTCAAGGGAATAATTCATTGATTAAAGTTATAATAATATGACTATTGTAGCAAGAATTGAATTTTTGAGATAAAAAAGATTGTCTCTGCTTCATGCCTCGTGCTACGTCATATGCCTCCTGCTGCGTCATCATTGCACGCTTCAAGTCTAAAAAA
>JAOBRD020798294.1:0-13558 GCA_027575215.2 Hydrozoanthus sils
GTTTTGGGGATGACTTGAACTGCATCTTCAATGATGACAATGCTGAAAAACTGGTTCTTCGAATCAGAATCATGAACAATGATGAAAAGTTCCAAGATGTAAGTTAGCAATGTGTTTTGTTTGTTTGCATGTTAGCAATCCTCGGTTATGGAGTCGATTGATACAGCAATCCTTTGGCTGGGCTTGTTTATTTTAAAGGATTGGTGAAGGCTCAGTACCTTACTTAGCTATCAAAGGTTAGGGCAGATATCAACAAGTAAAGCAGGTTAACTAAGCTACAGTGCCGCGCAACACTAGTTGACAATGACGCCTATTTTGCTTGTACGACTTCTCTGTGAATAATAGAGAATTAGCTTAATTAATATTTTCTTGGTCCATAAAGTGTGAAAGGGCTTGGGAGGGGGAGGGGGAGGGGTAATTTTTTAGTATGTTAGGTACAGTGGCTGAGCAGTTGGTATGTTTGACTCTCAATCCTAGGGTCGTTATTTTGAGCCCTGATCAAACCGCCGTGTTGTGTTCTTGAGCAAGACACTTTACCCGATTTGTACTCATCTGTATAAATGAGTACCAGCTTCTACTGTGGGATAACCTACGATGGATAAGCGTCCTGTAGGCTCTCATCTGTTTAACACTGCAGAAACCGGAGATAAGCACCAGCCTAATGGTCTTCTTCACTTGGAAAGGATTTATCCTTAAGCTAGCACGTGTATGTTGCATTGAAACTCATGTTGCAGTTTTTTTTTTTATTTCAGGAGGATGAGCAGCTGGACAAGATGGATGACGATGTGTTTCTGAGGTGCATTGAAGCCAACATGTTGACAGACATGACCCTGCAGGGTATCGAGTCCATCTCCAAAGTGTACATGAACCTGCCACATGAGGACAGCAAGAAACGCATCACTATCACAGAGGAGGGAGAGTTTAAAGCCATCCAAGAGTGGGTGCTGGAAACAGATGGTGTCAGTCTAATGAAGGTATAATCATAATAGTAGTAGCAGTAGCAGTAGCAGTAGCAGTAGCAGTAGCAGTAGCAGTAGCAGTCAGAAGATAAAAAAAGTTAGTAATACGATTATTTAAATTGAAAACAAAGTAAACAAGTAGACTTTAGTACCTTGCATAATGGCTGAAGTCGAAGGTTTTTCAGAGTTGAGTTTGTTGTGTTAAATCCGCTGTATTTACAGCACGAGTGTATTCACGAAGCCGATAACTCGCCTAGCCTCTGGAAGTTAGTACTCCATAGTTTTGGTTGTTGAGAGCTTTACTTTTCACTTTTTCATCTCTTTTCAAGAACTACCAATTATTGTTTGAACCACTGGATTTAATGGTAAAATGAACTATGAATGGTAACTTAATATGGTCTTTGATGGTTCCTTCCTTCAAGCATACTGCTGACCATCGTATACTGCGGATAGAGACAAACGCTAAATGAAAAACAGCCTAGACGGTGTACCTCTCGGCTGTCGTCGTGAACGAAACATATTTTTTAAATAAGAAATAAAATTAATTTTCTACCAAATTAATTGTGCAAAGCGATCATGATATTAGTATAAAGAAGTTAATACCAGTTGAAGTTTCTTTAATCCAGATTTTGCCATTCTTTGAGAACAGAATCGTTATTTAAAGTGTTTTCTCTTTTGCAGGTTCTCAGTGAAAAGGATGTTGATCCAGTACGGACTACATCCAATGACATTTGTGAGATTTTCTCGGTAAGAATGGAAATAATCTTATTATTATATGGCCTGACAGAATCCTGTAATCTGATTGGCTACTGAGAGGACATGATTATCTGGTAACGACCGCAGGCATTACAAACGTTCTTTTTATTTTTATCGCTCTATTACACATCTATATCTATTATCTGATTTCGTTTTCTTTTTTCAAGTTTTGAACGGAATCCGAAAAAGAAAAACAGTAATTTGATAACTTATTAATCTCGCTCACTCGGTCTTTACTGGGAAATCTCAGACCTCTGTCTTGTGTAATGAACCTCTCTATGCTCAGTCCGTACGGCAATCCCTCGGTCTGAGATTTCCAAAATAAGACCTTGCTGTCGGTTAGTAAGTGTTATTTGCTCGTTTCAAGCTAATGCCAATACGACTTCTTTACTTGGAAAAACGTTTTAACCATTTGATAAATGTTCCAGGTGCTTGGTATTGAAGCTGTGCGAAAAGCAGTCGAAAGGGAGATGAACCACGTCATCTCCTTTGACGGATCCTATGTTAACTACCGTCACTTGGCGTTGTTGTGCGACATTATGACGTGTAAAGGTCATTTGATGGCTATTACTAGGCACGGAATCAACAGACAAGAGGTTGGGGCGCTCATGAGGTGTTCCTTTGAAGAAACGGTAAGGCATTAACTCTTCACTTTAAGTCTTGTTTTCTTTGTGTATTTTAGCTGTAACATTTTTGCTAGGTCGTAGACTTTTTAAATATCTCGGATTTTATTTACGAAAACTTCCAATACAATTGAACTCTGTTACATAATACTCGGTTTTGTCACAGTCCCCGTTATTTCGAACTAATGTTCATTTCCTTTGGTTTTGCATACCACTATAATGTTTTGAGACAGATCCCTTTATATCGAATTCCTGTTATTCCAAACTATTTTCTTTGTTTTTTTTTGAACTTTGAAGAAACGAGATTAAACTGTACATCCCTACAATGAAACTTCTTGGCGATTTTATGAAGAATAAATTGTTATATGACAATGATAAAGCCAACTTAAATGCCGCGACGTCAAAAACTGTTTGTTGGTTCATTTGTTGTTAAGGCAAAAACGACGTTATTAACGCAATAATGCTCCGAATTGATGATTGACAAGCTGTGTAAAACCCGAGAGTTGTAATGATTTTGTACGCGTTTTAATACCAATAGGTCGATGTGTTGGTTGATGCATCTGCTCATGCTGAGACAGATCACTTACGAGGCGTTAGTGAATGTATTATACTGGGCAAACTGCCCCACATTGGTACTGGCAGCTTCGACCTCATGCTCGATGCTGAGAAGTGCAAGCATGGTATGGAAATCCCCACTAATATCGGAGCCGGCATGATGGCTGGACCAATGGGAGCAGGTGAGGATTGAATGAGTAATTCAGTGTTTAGAATAGCATTCTCCCTCTTGATAAACTTAGAATGAGGCATAAAACACACAGTTGTTATTCTAAAAACAAACGTTTGTCGCTCTATGTGAACATTTTCAGATTTTCATTGCCCTTTTCAGTTTGGAAGGAAGATAGAGGCATATCAGAAATTTTTGACTGAATCTGTTGCAGCCATTGGCTATGTCTCAAAAGATGCTGTTTAAATGATTTTGAGTTTCAGTGATTATTGTAGTGTTTAAATGATTTTGAGTTTCAGTGATTATTGTAGTGGTGGTGATAATAGAGACCTTCAGATATCGACTACGAGTAAGATTACGAATTTTTCCCATTCGTCATTCTGTGCTTGCCGGAATTTCCTAGAAATCACACCATCTCGTTGTGTGGCCAAAATCTCGTAGTCCACGCGCCGAGATTTTAGCCAAATCTCTTTGAAAAACAAGACGACGACGAGTTTTGACAAGACAACGAGATAACGTCATTTTTTCGCAACTTCTGGCACGCGCAGTATCACGAATGGGAAAAAAACTCGCACTCGTACTCGTCGAATCTTAAGGTGTCATACGGTAATGTTTAAACAACTGCCTTATCGACTGCATTTCTTTACTTCAAGGTACAGGCATGTTTTTCGGGGCTGCTGGATCACCAACAGCTATGGGTTCACCACAGATGACGCCCTGGAGTATGGGAGCCACTCCTCATTACGGTGAAGCTTGGAGCCCTGGTCTCGGTAGTGGCATGACGCCAGGGGCTGCTGGCTTTTCTCCATCTGCAGCATCTGACGCGAGTGGTTTCAGTCCCGGTGGATACAGTCCTGCCTGGAGTCCTCAGCCCACCTCTCCAGCCTCCCCCGGGCCTGTCAGCCCTTACATCCCAAGCCCAGCAGCACAAAGTCCAAGCTACTCCCCAGCCAGCCCAGCGTTCATGCCCAGCTCTCCATCAATGTCACCAACAAGCCCCTCCTACTCACCCACATCTCCTGGGTACTCTCCAGCATCGCCCACGCCAGGGTATTCACCAGCAAGTCCAAGCTATTCGCCAACTTCTCCGTCATATTCTCCGACATCGCCCTCCTACAGTCCAACCTCACCTTCCTACTCGCCAACCTCACCGAGCTACAGTCCGTCTTCACCTTCATATTCCCCAACATCTCCTTCCTATTCTCCAAGTTCGCCATCCTATTCTCCGACCTCTCCGTCGTATTCACCAAGTTCTCCGTCGTATTCCCCAACGTCGCCATCTTATTCTCCAACGTCGCCGTCTTATTCGCCAACCTCGCCCTCCTATTCGCCAACCTCCCCAAGTTACAGTCCGACATCACCGTCCTACTCGCCGACTTCTCCCTCGTACAGTCCGACCTCCCCGTCGTACTCACCAACTTCACCGTCTTATTCACCGACCTCGCCGAGCTACTCGCCGGATTCGCCAACTTATTCGCCTACCTCCCCATCCTACTCTCCCTCATCGCCGAAGTATTCCCCCACCTCGCCAAGCTACAGCCCAACATCGCCGACGTATTCGCCGTCGTCGCCTTCATATTCCCCGTCCTCCCCGAAATATTCACCAAACTCTCCTTCCTACACCCCAACGTCGCCGACCTATTCACCAACGTCTCCAACCTACTCACCCTCCTCCCCCCAGTACTCTCCATCGTCACCACGATACAGCCCAACATCGCCCGAGTATTCTCCGTCATCACCCAAGTACAGCCCAAGTTCGCCGAGATATTCCCCAACATCTCCCAACTTCACTCCAATGTCGGGACAATATAGTCCTTCCTCACCCAAGTATAGCCCGACTGGGGTGTCTCCATCACCTCAGTACTCGCCCTCCTCGCCACATTACTCGCCAAATTAGAGGCTGGCTGTGGTTCGTAGACAAATTGACACTTTTGGCAAATGTGGAAGAGTTATTTTAACAAGAGGAGAAAAGAGAATTTTTTCTCGATAAACAGACAGAACTGTCTGTGTCTGCCTTCTCGATTCCTTGCTACGACAGCAACAGTGGCTGTAACTCGCAAGACGACAGGTGGTCTTGAGTTGGGGACAGTAAAAAAAGCCAAGTTATTCGCTGTCAGTGCTGCTTATTGACTGAGCTGATAATCCGAACTCTTTAGCTTAAAGAAGATAATATACCCATATATCAGTGATGTATAGCAAAAACAGTTGGTTACAAAACGGCGACTAACAAGACGCAACTTGAAAATATTAAGAAAAAGGTTCTTGTTGAAACCGACTAAGGTTTCGCTTTGTTTTATTTTCAGTTCGTTCTCCAGAAATTTCACACGATCGCTGAATCGTTTCTAAAACCTTAAAAAGAGTTAGTTTAATGGGCGGATTCATAGCATGCACGTTGAAGTTATTATCTTGAATCTGTTTTAAACAGTTTAATAAAGTATCGCTTGTTTGGTTAATGTTTTTTATTTGAAACATAAATTCTATGTTCCTCAGTTTGTGGCAGTTTTCATGGACCCTGAAGAGGAGCTACTTAAACAAATTACCGTCTCAGTCAAAAGAATAGCATAAGTACCCATTCATACTAAGACTTATTGGTAGAGTTGATGGCTATAGCAATGAGCATTTATTTAGTTAATCGTGTAACTTGTTTCTTGAAAAACTTACGATAAACATTTGGTTTCAAATTTTTATTCAAGCATTTGGTATTGTAGCGCAATAGCATCGACAAGATCGAGTTTTTGTCTGATTGTGGTATAATAATTCTCATGGTTGACTTAGTTAACAAAAGAGGAGAAATCAAAGATTTTTACATTTTGGTCTTTTTCTTACACTCGATATGTCGACTATCAGTGGAACCTTAAACCTTGGAATTGTTTCGGTTGAGCGTTTGAGACATCTTTATGCTCGAATCTGCTGATATTTTGGCAAAGGGAAGTTATATTCCACTGAATCGAGATTTACGATCGCTGAAGCCGAAGGGACGGGGTGAATTTGTTATGTCGAGGCGCCACTGTAATAGTGGTATAGAACACGACGACAATTGAAATGCCAAATGTTAAAGCTTATTGTTTAATGCTGGATACATCGGAAACTAGCGACAGTCGGTATTAGAAATCAAATTTATTGCCCTGTGGTAAGAGAAATAGCAAGTGTGTAATTTCGTTAGTCAAGAATTTTTGTAATAGAGTAATCTATTTTATGTATAGTTAAGCTTTCCTACAAGTTAAAAACAAAGATCCAATAAAACTAAGTAAAAAGTGGTTCGTTGTGAATGCCGTAGTGGTTCTATCGTACAAGGGGTTTGCTTGGAAAGAATTTGACTGTAATGGCCATCCCTACTCCATCCAAACCGGTCTCGATATCCTTCGGACAGAAAATTCGAAATGCTTTACCATGCATGTAGAAAGCTTTTGTAACTTTTCCTTGGACGATGCCCCTTCCTTTAGAGGTCATTTTAAGAGCACTGTGGCGGACTGGATTGAGAAAGACTAGTATTATTTCAGATAACTAAAGTATTTTTCAATCTTTCTCCAATCTCGGAAATATGGTTGGTATTTGTCGTTCACGTAGCCGCGAGACTTCACTTCATTATTTTTTTAGACTGACGTCTTGCGAAAATTCGGAAAAGGAGAATATCTTTTAAAAACTTAAACTGTAAGGCGTTTGCCTATCAAAGTTCACAGATAATGAAAAAGGGTCAATACATTTTGACTTTAATGATTAATAGCAACATTGTTTTATTTTAAATTTTAATTTAGATGAGAATATTTTTGTTTTTTATGCGATCTAAGTCTTGGTACAATATTTACGATTAACAGTAATGGCAACGTATCTCTGGTTTTAAAGAGCGCCTGATTTTTTTTAGTATCCTTTCATTTATTAGAGAATTTATTTTTTTAATTACAGTTGATAAGCATTTATATAAAAGAGATCTATACGTCTGTGTGTTTGTTTTTGCTTAAAATTCTGAACAGCTGCCCCGACAGCCAACTGGTAGGGTAACAAACATTGCAATTACACTAACTTTGTTTCAAAGAGATTTGGATTTGTGCGAAAGAAAACAAATTATTTCTATAATTGTGAGTGAATTGAGCATAGTCAAAAGTTTCAGATGTCGAAAAAGATGAAGAGTCTCGAGGTTTGTAATAACAGATTATTTTTATTTGGGACTATCAGTAGAAAAAGACGCACAAGTCAATTGCTTGGCCGGTTTATAGAGTGTAAACTTTAAATTACGGCATCGCCAGTATATTACTCGTTTATGTACTGAACAAACTCAACCGATTGCATGGCACAAGCTAAAAAATTCTCAGAAATACTATAAAATGGTTGCATAAGCATGTACCATCAAGTTAAGGCCATTTCCAGTGAGATTGAAAAACTCATCCACCGAAAAACTGAAATGTTCCGAAAATCCGCGTTTAGAAATTGTCAACAGTGTTTTATGTAAGTGATAAAGATATCTGGCAATTTTGATTTAAAATCAAAATGCCGTACACCTCGACATAACGAGCACCTACATAGAACGAATCATATCATTTTTTTGTCCCAATTACAAGAAAAATGTATGGAGAAATACCGTGATATAAACGAATATCTCGATAAAACTATCAATTTTTCAGGTCCCCTGGAACTTCTCTATAATATATCGAGGTTTGACTGTATTTGAAAGACTGTATCATGTGTATCAATAGCAGGGGTCTGTTTCGAGTTTCACAGCAACTCGTCATAGTTTGTTTCGTCACACGACGGCGAGGAACCATCAGGTTACAATTCTTTGAGGGAGCATGTTATTTGGCAATAATTAATAATTTTGTTATCAGTTTCAATTCGAACGCCTCAAAAGAGGGGAAAAACAGAGCCATTAAACAGAATTGTTTTGTACTAGTGGTCATGTCAGTTATGAAATACTCAGATTTCCTGTCTTCAAACAAAAGACAAATGTTGACAAATTTATTATGACATAAAATATTCTGAGAGTCTCGATGCTATATTCCAGTTGCTGGCTATAGGACTCGTATTGTGCTTGTTTGCATCCAAATGCACCTGTTTTCTATTGTTGTAGCTAGTAATTCTATAGGCCGTCTGATACTCCATGGAACAAATATGCTGACGAAGTTGAAACCTCTGGTGTAATTGGAAATGAAATTAAAAGGATTATAATATGTAGTCCGGCTCTTTATGGCTATAAGACTCAACTGACCCGAAGTAAAAAAAATCCCAAAATAATCATTTACTAGTTAAGTTAAACCTTACCTCCAATTTGATTGTTTAGACTAAATTTTACCAAATTGAATATTTAATAGCTCGTTATCAGGCACAAGGGAACTAATTTTTTTTCTGAACCGCAATACGTTTCAGTCTTCATGTCAGTTCAGTCTCTCACTGATACATGATGTTCTCAAGTTTTTTAAAATTGACAGCAAATAGTTCCATTTCATGTTTTAGCTATAATGCACATGCAGTCCTTATCAATATTAACTTATATTTCTCTTTCTATTCTATTTTTTCTGTCCCGTTGTCAGCGAATGTATCGCCGGTGTTCGAAAATTTGGAATTTTCGAATACCAATCTTCCCCCTTTGCTTAGGTTTTTCCAGAACAACTTGGGTAAAGTAAATATCAATATTTAAGTGTTCAACGACTTTGATGTTGCTGGCTTAAACTTAAACTTAAAGCGGCGTATGTGATAGGTTACACCAACTGTACTCGCTTTGTTAGTTCCGCGCATATGAAGCTTTCAGTTCAAAACAGATGAAGATATATATAATCTTCTACATAACTTCAACCGTCAATTTCGTAAGAACTATTTCCAGCATCTTCTTCAAAAGCAGTTAAAATGCAACTTGTGCCCCGTGGATTATAAAACACAGAATTTTCGGAGGCGGAAGCAGAATATTAAATATTGAATATCGTGGTCGAAAACTGATGAATTTTGAATAATTCCTGAATCGGAATATTTTAATAAAGCGTATGAAAGAATAAGAAATGTTTAAAAGAATAGTCGAGAATGGGAACATTTACCTCGAGAGAGCGTAGGAACACGGAATTTTTAGTGTGAAAATGTTCCGCTTCTATCCTGAGAGTCCGCTCTTAATAATTTGGACTTAAAATACGTGTATACATATTATAATTTTTCACAGACATGTAGTATGTTTATCATTTTGCTTTTTAAAACATGTGTTTGAAGGAAGGATCTACGATCAAACAATATTTCTTTCTTCCGCTAATTTCTGCCGCTTATATTACTTTACTTTTACATTGACTAAACTGTTTTGCCAAATGAATTTCTTTTTTGCGGCAATGGTTGAAGATACTGATTGGTTTCAAACGATTAAAAAATAGTCGGTATTCAATATATTCAACAGACAGCAAAACTCTGTATCTTAGCAACTAGTTCTTTGCTAGAAATTTTGCACTTATATTCGTCGGTATCGAATCTTGATACAAACTGCTAGGGAGGCATGAACCAAGTTACTCTTGGGGGATTAATTAAGGTAAAATAAACTGCTAACGACCGCTATTTGTCTAGCACAGTAAAACGATGATTTGTCGAAACAAACACCTTTTCTTTTTAAAGAGAAGTTGTAACTTCTATCAGTGAGAACGATCACTTATTTATAAAAGCAACCTCGAGCGTTTTAAAAACTGCATAAGAAACGCGAGAGAGATTTGGAAATTGTCTACTTTAAGTTTCGAAAAGCAAGAACTATTCAGTAAACAGCGTTATATATTTTGATTTTAATCTAGGGCACATCTAAAAAAGAACAATTCTCGTACTGTATTTCATTTCTCGATTTTACTGTGTATCAGTTGAGGTAACAATCGTATTTTTTACTCCAAAGGCCAAATCGATTCTCAGAGCACAAAAAGAACATCTATCGAAGGTTCGATTGGTAAGTAAAAATATCTTAATCGTTAATCAGTTTAGACTCGTGTCGTATTAGTTAAGCGACATGCGACACTTGAAGTACTAAAACCTTATGGTGGGGCCACGGCGCGAAATGATGTAGTTGGCTTAGAAAACAATAGAAGGCAAAAATCAAGCGGAGGATTAGTTAAGACAAAACCCCGTTAAAATGAATTTGTTTTACACGTTTCGAATGTCTGTGAGTTTGCGGGAGGCAGCAGTTTTATTAAATAGAAACTGATCGTTCAAATCAACGAAAGAATAACAAACCTAAAATTCAATATAGTCAGTTTTCTTTAATGCGGTAGCTTTTTGATTCCGTGAAGTATAAGAGTATAATCGTCTGCTGCCTGATGGTGGCGAAAATATTTCATGCTTAAACAGTAATTATCGTTCAATATATAACCTGCGCTCGTTTCATGCGGATGTTTACATTTTTGTGCCTTGCGGATTGCGCATTTGTAAAAATGGCTTCTTAAAATAGCGAGTCACAAGACCAATGGCCTTAGGTTTCGCACTAAAAACCAAGAGAATGATTTTTAATTATATTACTTTTTTTCGTTTATAGTTAGAAATTTTACAAAACCAAGTAAAATACGATAAAATGCGACCGGTAAATATTGAAAAAAGGTTGTAATCAGCAGCCAATCAAATTGCAGGTTTCTGTCTAGCCATACAATAAAACACCGTATTACCCAACAGTAAGTATGATAACAGCTAGTGCTCTTCTTCCTATCGTGTCAGTCTTTTGCTCTATTTATAAGTCTAAAATACATGAATATTTGCATAAAATTTTCAATACAAGCTAAGAACTTGACTTCAGATCGTAAATTTACGTGTGAAAAACTGGCTGTGTTTACAGGGAAATTAAATATTTTGAAGCTTTGTCCCGCCTATAAATGTTTGAGTTGCAAGCAAATGCAAAATTGACAGAAAGATCCAGTATAGCTAGTCTTACTTGATCAAGCCAAAGGCAAAAACTCTATTTTATTATTTTTACTTGTGGTTGTTTTTATTTCAATGAAACTTTTTTCGCTGCAGACGTTTAAAAGTCTCCTAATTTCTTTAAACTTTTGGTAAAACAACTGAAGTGTTTTTGTTTGTTGTTACATTCGAGTGTCCTGATTTTTTGAATTATTTTCAACCCGTATCCTGCTAAAACCGGTTTCATATAAATTAAAAATTTTCTAACTTTAAAACCAGCGCGTGAAAACCTACAAAGTAACCATTCCCGGCATTTTGTTTGTCTTTACAAGCAGATTCTAAAAATGTTCATTGCCTCAGCAAATTCTGAAATTTGTAATTTCGTTGAGATTTGATGGCTTTGTTTTTTTAAAGATTCAGCAGGATAAGGGCCGGTTAATAATTGATTCGGATGGAAAAACACAATTGTAATTAATACCGGAGTGGCGTCATTTCGGGCATACCGATCTTTTGACCAACGTGTTTCGTCACTTATCTCAAATGTCAGACTGTCGCAGACGGATTTCGAAATCTTCACCACTAATTTTCTTTTTTAATAAAAGCAAACAGCAAGGTAAAAAGTAAAAGCTCTTCAAAACAGTTCATGATGTCTAAGGAATTCTATTTGACTCGGCAGGCAAAAGCGGTGTCCTCAACAAACGTCCGTATTCATACAAACCGGATGCTTGACGAATACGTTGAGTTATACGAGGAAGCACAAAGACAACCGACGCCAGAACTTGAGCAGTTAACGGAAACTTCCGCACCAATTTACAGGCTGGATAGAAAGGACAGAGATCAAGAGGTACAAGATGCTTGTCAAATTTACGACCTTTCGAAAAAGGTTGATTTTGAAGCAAGCTGCAATAGTGTGGGAGTACCCACATTTGTTATGACGTACATGATGGACCAACTCGCATCCGGGTGTTCTGATTTGTCGCTGCGGAATCATGGGATAGGACCAGCAGGAGCCATTGCAGTAACGGATTTGTTGTCGGGAAATAAAACTGTCAGAGTTCTCGACTTATCTTTGAACAATATTCAAACGAAAGGAACTATTGCTGTGGCGAAATATCTAGGACAAAGTCCTTTGATAACTGAACTAAATCTTTCAGAAAATAACATTGGAGGGGAAGGAACCAACACAATTTCGAATTCACTAGTTATTAATGGATCACTCAAGAAATTAGACCTTTCACGAAATAATTTGACCGACGAAGATGTAAGACTTTTAACAATTGTTATGCAGACTGAAGAAACTCTTGAGGTGTTGGACTTGAGTCATAACAAGTTTGAAGCAATAGCTGGCGTGTTTTTCGGGGAGCTTATTCAATACAACGCTTCGCTGAAAGAGCTTAATTTGGGCTGGAACCATTTAGAAGATGGCGGAACGAAAGAGATTTGTAAGGCGTTGCAACAGAACTGTCACTTGCAAAAACTCGACTTATGCTGGAATGACATTGGGCCACAGGGCGCCCAGGATGTAGGGGGAGCCTTAGAGGTGAATCGTAGCTTGCGAGAGCTTGATTTGAGTAACAACCAGATTACTGATAAGGGAATGGAGTGGCTAGCGAAGGGACTTGAGCTCAATGACACACTGACCAGCCTCAGGGCGGGCAACAACGTCTTCGCTTCAGAGGGCGCTTGCCTTTTACTGCGATCGCTGCTGCAAAATACTGAAGGCGCACTTAAAACCGTTTCTTTGGCAGAAGTTGTAGCGACAGTCGAGTTCGAGGCACTGTTCTGGAGATTGAAACTTAAAAAGCCTCACTTCAATGTCGTAGAGATGCACTCTGCTAATGGGGAAAGTTGTCATTTTGCCAAGCCCCCTGATTCTTTAAGCGTACTGGAAAACTATCTCACGAAGAATAATTTAACCGTAAAACAAGACAAAGAAACTCCTTGATGTTGCATTGCATGGTTGCCAGCAGATCCACTCCGAGTCTCCTTTGCAGCCGGACGTTTTTATGTCGTCACGTAACACTTTGATTCCTAAAGCGTTTTCTACAGCGAGATTTGGTCCCCTTGCGGATTTGATCCCCCTTACAAAGATTTGCGCGGGTTTGGTCTCCCTTCGAGAGATTCTCACGGATTTGGTCCCCCTAGACGACATCCTCGCGGATTTGGTCCCCTTGATGAGATTCTCGCGGATTTGGTCCCCTTTGGTGAGATTCACGCGATTTTGGTCCCCTTGATGAGATGCTCACGGTTTTGGTCCCCTTTGGTGAGATTCTCGCGGATTTGGTGCCCTTGATGAGATGCTCGCGGTTTTGGTTCCCCTTTGTCGAGAATCTCGCGGATTTGTTCCCCTTGATGAGATGCTCACGGTTTTGGTCCCCTTTGGTGAGGTTCTCGCGGATTTGGCCCCCCTTGGTGCGATTCTCGCAGATTGGACCCGCTTGATGAGATACTCGCCGATTAGGTCCCCCTTGACGAGGTTCTATTTTATTTTATTTCTTTTTATTAGCTTCGCCTGATAGTAAATACATATATATATATTTTTCCCCGTAAAACGCAAAGACAATGACGTTTGTGAGACGTACGTGGGATTGACTGAAAACGAATTTAAAACCAGATACCGAAACCACACCGCTTCATTCCGGAACTCAGCTAAGAGAAACTCAACA
>JAOBRD020798397.1:0-13555 GCA_027575215.2 Hydrozoanthus sils
CGCCCCCCGCTACAGCCCCCCAGCCCCTCCCCCTTCCGACGGCCCTTGAAAATACTTCGAAAAGTTGGCAAGATTTCAAATATCTTATCAGTGAACGTTTTAACATTTTCATATGAAGAATACAACTATTGAAATGTAATAACACTGAGCTAGCAATGATATTTTGATCAGTAATTAAATTGTAAAAGTAAATGCGCAACCACTTATATGTAACGTGCAGGTTTTTGAGCGATTCGGGAAAATATCAGGGCGAGTTTGGTCGAGCCATGGCGAAACCAAACAAGTTTCAATGTCTTCCATGATAAATAAATAAAAGTTTGCACGCTGAAGTGAACTCTGCTGAAGCTGGCACACACGCACCGTTTTCCCGCGTTTGAGAGAGCTAAAGGCTTCAAAAGATAAGTTTTGGCGGGAATTTTGCAGTGAATGCATGAATCATTACGTTTCTTCCCTTCTAATTTTCTGTGAAGCGATACACGCTGAAAAACATTTTACATTTGCAGTTGACTTTCATGTTAAAGAAAAGTAAAACCAAACTGTCTGCGATTTCGTCTGAAATCACGATACTGACGTGATTTCGTGAAAAATCACGACAGTGATCTGGCCTGTGATTGGCTGAAATCATTTTCAGGGATGATAATAAAAATAACTGGTCCATCATATCGTTTTTTAACTATCTCTATTTATGATGTTTTCTAAATCAAGAGACATCTGTTTATTTCCCTGTTGACCGATAAGCGTCAAATTGAAAAAAATTAGAATTTAGCAGTTATTTCAATTTTAAGCGACAAGAAAAACAAAACAAAGATGAAACCACCATTCAGTCTACACCAAAGTTTGACGGAGACTTGTATGCTGCAACAAACTTGGTAACAGGCCCCATTTGCACAAAAAAAACATTTCTGCTATTCCCAGAACTTTCACCGGGGCAACTAACCCAATTTTTTTTTCTTTTACGTGGTAAGAAGAATATAAATTACGTTGCAATAACGTGCACAACTCCTGGTTTGACGAAAAAATCTCATTAATTTGAAAATTCTTATCTGGAGCCTGAAACCAATTTTGTTGCTATGCCAAAGAAAATTAATAATTATTCTGAAAAAAACCTCGAGATACATCATCAGCCCATGTTTGGCTAAAAATCATTCAAAGGTTTTGGATTTGCAGTAGATTTGACAAAATTGAAAATTTGCCTTCTAACCTTGTGACGTCATCAGTTGAAAAACATTAAAATGTTAACCTCAAGAACCACAAAAGATTTCATGTCATATGCTCTTTAATTAGTTTAATATAAATTTAATGACAGAAATCGTGAGACAATCGACCAGGTACAAGCAAAATGGTTATAGCATGGTTTGTAAACTTAATAGCAAGCTTGTTCAGACTATTTCTGGTAAGGGATAACGTCGTTAATGTACGTAATATCAGGGGCCGGTTGTTCAATTAAAAGCCGATTATCTTTAAACCAGGATTAACTCTTGAACAACTGGGCCCACAACTATTAGATTTCACACAGCTAAAACCTGGAAACTTTCAACAAAACACTAGCTTTATCAAGCTGGTTTGGCCAAGCTGCTGTACATAGTCGTTTGCATGTTAGACCGTGATGAACGGTAAAGACCTACTTGGTCGGTTATTTTTATGTGAAAACGATGTAAGAAGACAAGAGCCTTCAGATCAAAATGCTTATGCACTCTACCAACACCGAGTGGAGATTGGAGCCCTGCGCATGCAGGCCAGGATAAACAGCCACTAATCAAGAATAGGAAAGACTAAATTCACTGGAGTCTAGGTTCAATATGGCGGACCTTTTGACACAGTCTGCTAAGCTGGAGAGACCGCGTGGGTTTTGTCGACCCGAAGGCTTGGATGTAAGTTTAATATTGAATTTAAGCCAAATTGAATTTTCCAGAACATTTTGAGTTTAAACGACTAC
Organism: Hydrozoanthus sils; assembly: GCA_027575215.2. NCBI lineage: Eukaryota > Metazoa > Cnidaria > Anthozoa > Zoantharia > Hydrozoanthidae > Hydrozoanthus > Hydrozoanthus sils. Next base: position 1,937 of record JAOBRD020798397.1, read on the forward strand.
AAAATAACAAGGTTCTGCTTGAAAAGCTTTGGGAATGTCTGTACATGTTACGCAATTAAACTCCTCGTTACAGGCCTTGTACGCAGTCAGGTCATTAAAAAAGTACGATCGCGGCGATCGAGCACAAGATTTGTCGCTTATGTTCGGCTACCGAGTGTGAAGAGTGTAAGGACGAAGGGCGCTCTGCCTTTGGTCCTTTTTTATCATTTAGTAACCAATCTAGTTTTGTAGATTGCTGAATATTTACTTAGTTTTTAGGATACCGGTACGTTTACTAATAAAAGGATCTGAAAGCCGCTTGCTTCTCGAACAATCGTTGTCGAAAAACAGCCGTTCGCGTAACTATGTCTGTTTTTGTCAGACGAGGTGAAGGAACCATAAAAACAAATTTGTTATCATCCTTCTCTGCTGTAATTAGACTACACAATATGGTGGCCTCATTTTATTTTTTATATTGAAGTTGTGTGGCTCTGTTTGAGGTGTAGATAACGTATCGATAGCGATCGTACTTTTTATTGACTTGACTGCAAGCCGACAAGGCCGTTAAAACTCAAAATGTTTTGACTTGGCATAAATCAAATATTTAACTTACATCCAAGCCAAGACCTTATCCAAGCCTTTAGCTGTCTAAACAACCCAAGCTGTTTCTCCAGCCTAGGAGACTGAGTCGAATTTGTCCGCCATCTTGAACCTGAACTCCTGTGAATTAAGTCTTTCCTATCAAGAATCTTGATTGGTAAGGTTTCCGTAAAGAAAAAAATTTGAAGCTGGGTTTATATTAATAAAGGGTTGCGACCGAAATACCGTTGTTTGGCTCCATAAATCGGGGATGAATATCAAATTGATAATCGAGCTGTATCACATGATGGATCTTATCCAATGACACTGCGGGAAAACCATTGGGTCGAGTATAATTATTATTCCAATATACATAAAAAACGAAAGCCCCGCAATTCCCATAGCAGTCTCCTTTCGTTTTCGATCTAGTATTTTAAAAAGAAATTGATGGCGTTGATTGACATACGCAACTCCGCTCTCTTCCTAAATTGCTATACAGAACACCGAACCCTCCCCGCCTCCACTCTTATAATGGCATTCATCGGCAGTGTGTGAGTGAGTGTGTCGACACATTTCGTGTTAGTGGGTTTTATTTACAAAATTACACGAAAGTACACCATCTGCAAGAATTTAACGAATCAATGCTATGCGCACAAAATATTTACTGATCAATCATTCTCATCTTTCTGATACGGGTTTCTTATGAAATAGTACATCAACCTCTTTTTGCGGTAAAAAGTTTTGCCGATTGCATTGCCACAGCAACTAAAGATAAACAGTTAACACGTTTATAACAACTCGAAAAAGGAAAATCCGCCTTGAGTTGTTAAGCTTATTATAACAGCTAATACTAGTTTGATAAAATTGAAGAAAATTGCAACTGGAAGGTTTTGTCCAGGAGCACTAACAACATTCAGTGTGACCGTTCTTCAATTTTTCTGAATAACGATGGAATTCAGACAAAATCGCAATGTTGTTTGATCTTTCCTTTAAATAAAAACAGATGATTTTGATTTGATTTCGCATAGGATTGTCATCACAAGAATAACAAAAACGACTTAGCTGTTCGAAACTCCTTTAAAATCTTCGGCTAAATCTATAAATTTTATTTAAGCCAAAACTTTTATTCCACAAAAATCTAACACGCTAACACAAAAATGTAGGTCAGACGTTTGATCCATTAATACTTTAAAAATGTCACTTATTGTTCAACGAAAAAGGGTCGAACCCCCACCAAAACAAACATCTTAAGTCTGACTCTTAGAATAAGACTGTTTGTCTCTGATCAAGAACTCTTGTCACACCTCCTTATAATCTGTTTCGGAGTAAAAGACTATCTTGTTTCTTCAGGTTTAGAAGCTTTTCGTAAATTTACTTTCATAAACTCTGGCTTGCTGGCTTCTAACTTGCTTTCTTTTTCTTCTGCCTGCAATAATACAGTAATGAAAGCATTGTCATAATTTACAAATCGACGGTAACCCTTTTAGTCACATAAACGGAACCATACTTGACACACTAATTCTTATGTCAATTGCACAAAGCTTAAGTCGTGGACTCTAAAAAGCTTACTTCTCACCAACAGAGGAAATACCTTACGATTAATGCTAGCAGACAATTTTATCGTGATCACGGTCCATACAAAATAATCGCACTACCAGAAACCAATCACACATTGCATGATCTACCGCCTTTACGCCATCACAACACAAAAACGTGATCATACGATACCATTGCGATTGTATTTCCTAACATCAACACACCAGTGCTTTTGAAGTCTTAAAAAGATCTAGACCGACTACGCTAAACTACTCAAGCGCGGCAGTACAACCTAAATGCAATCACACCTGGTTTGTAGAGTCCCCATGCAATTAGCTGTATAAGCTAAATACGTTCGACACGTTTGATAAGGCTATTATTATTATTACTATGATTATTATTATCTTTTATCATTTATCATTATTTTTTGTTAACGCTCAGACGTTTTTGTGCCACAAATGCGTGAATGCGTTGCAAGCACAATCACATCTTCCAAATGCGCCGGCGATCACACCAGTTAAACACGACTTTAACCAAGTGAAAGCACCATCGTTACGCAAACGCAACGCTAGACAAAGTTACACCATAACATGCTAGAGTACACGTTACACGTTACAACTACCGGCCAAACACTATTAACACAAAACTATCGTCCCTCACCTCGAGTTTATCGGAAATTAGTTTCAGTCTGTTGGAAAGTTCGTTAGAGTCTTCAATCTCCTTTTTTTCTTTCTGTGACTTTTTCGACTCAAATTTTTCCCAAGTCTTGACCAGTTCAGGTCTTCCGAGTTGAATTCCTCTGTTGATGAAAATAGCAGAGTGACAAATGATTACATAAAAGGTGTAAATTTAGCACTTGTAAAATTATTTGTTTAAACCCAAATTGAAATTCACTACAAGCAAAAGTCTAATCCAGTCCTTTAACTCTTTGTTGTAGGTTATAAATATTTTTGATTTGTAAAATAAATGCGATTAGCAACTTTAACTAAGACCCTCTTTGGAAGATTATCTGTAAGTTTTTACGTACCTTTGTTGGCTAAATTTAAGATCTTTGTGAAGAAGATTTTGTTCTCTGGAAGCTGTTCGAGGTTTAACACTTGTATGCTGTTCGTTGGCCGAGATACTGTTATCGTTGAGATCTTCGGAAAACCTCGGATGGTATCCACCTGAAATCGGATGGATGGAAAATGGTACTGAGTGACACAGCCACTACAACTATATACCACTGATCAGTCCCTGCATAGACATTCTGCTCCACACACTAAGACAACGTTTGGAAGGAAGCGTATATATAACTTCCCTTTTTTACCAAAATCATTAATTCACTAATTTTAGTTCGTTTTGCAAAGCAGACATCGTTTCTTGAAACTACTCAAGTTAAAAATGACTAGAAACGAAATAAAATCTGGGAAGGTACCACGAATGTTTACATAATATAACACCCAAACCTCTTCTTTCTCAAGAGCACAGAGCTAGAAGCAAATTACAGTTATCCCTGAAGGATGTTTTTGTTAAATGTTGCTTAACAGTGTTCGACTTCCACTTTGCTTCATCAATTAACAGTTTAAATCCTTGTAACCTTTTACTTGAAACGCACCTGGATTTGTTTGCAACTTCGCCGTAAGTTCACAGAGGGCGTCCATCTTTACCTTTCCGGCCTCGGTAACTGTTGTCATCGTTTGATCTGATAGGAAATCTCCGTGCAGTTCAGGAACTCTTTCTCTTGGTGGGTCGAGCACAGCTACACACTGAAGGGTGATAAAGTGCTATGAGAGAGGATATACAATATCCATGGCTATGTATCGCTAACATGTGACATAATATATCAAGGTAAAGTCTAAAACTAGCGCAAGGGGAGGCCGAAAATAGAAGGATGACCAGGAAAAAGTGCATGTCATATCTTAAAACGAATGTCCATAACTACGTCACATTACGTGACCTATCTAATCCGGCAGTTATCAATGTTGATTCTATAATTTAACTTGCTAAAGAGTTCTTGAGTTCAAGTCGTGTGTTTAAAGTGCCGAAACCGTGAGGTATAAACTTCTCAGTTGCTGAAAGGTGGCTGTTAAACAAACAGACAAAGTGTACAGGAAGTAATCCTGTTCACCTAGCTTAGTGCTACTTTTAGAAATTACAAGGTGATCTAAGAAGAGTGGTTTCTAAGGAACAATATATAAGATTGGAGATAATGACGTCGGTTTTCGAAACTCGAAGCTGTTTGTAACAAATCTTTTGTAGCCTCCATGTACTTTCAGAGTCATTGTTTCAGCCGGTTTCGACACTTAAGACTAAGACAAAGATTTACTCCACAAGTTAGCCAAAGGTCTAATCCCTTTCTTGTCGACACAACACACTCAACGATTGATATCAAAGCTAATTTCAGGCCATTTCAGGGGTCATCGCAAAAGCTTTTCGAAGCAATCAAAGGCAAAGATACAATACTAAAATCAACACGCATCAATCATCACAACACAGTATCAAATACAGCTGTTTATTCAAAGTCTATGAATGTTTTGCAAACTCTATCGAGAAGACCTGCTCGAAATTCCTTCTTCTGGATACTTTATCACACCACAACCAAAAGTAAAAAGTTGCAAAACAGACATGCACAGAGTATGGCATTACTACGAAGATCACATCATAATCTTATCAAAGTATAAAGCCCGTCTTTTATTTTTATTCAACCAAATATACTTTTGACACTGAGTTAACAAGAAACATACCTTCGAAAAAAGAGTTTTGCTAATAGTGTTCATTTATTTGTTGATCACGCTTTCGAAACTTAAGAAACTTAAAGGTGGACGTCAGCTGACGTATGTTTACAAACAACCTTTTAAATTCGAAACACCTTCGAAACATACAACAAAGAAATCTTTGTCTCAAACCATCAATCAAAATTTAATAACAGTTGACTCATTAATAACAATGACCGAAATCTTCTTATTGTATTAGTGTTAAGCAGTAAAAGTTAGTTTGGAATTAGAATCCAATTGTTCGTCAATGTGTGTTTCTCTTATATGGACTTCCGAAAGGAACGTTTTTTTCGCTTCTTGAATCTTTAATAAAAACCACAACGAATTAAAAATGCGAGTTTCTTTCATTTCATTTTTGGAGACGGATTTTTGGATTTTTGGAGTTTTTGTGAACAATAGCTAAACGAAAGAAGCCAATCAACAAAAATATATACTGAAAAAATATAGAAGTTTGATGTCGTGCAATTCTTGTCAAAATACTCAAACGAAAAAAAACCCGAAAGGGCCGTAATAAGCAACAACAGAATGTGTTTCGAAAGCCATTGGGCGTTAAAATTCAAAACACACCGGTCGCCGTTCTGTACGCTTCAAAAGTATACCAGTCTTTCTGCTTATCAATAGGTTAGTTTTTCGCAGCTTATATCACATTTAGCAGATAAACACCAATAAAGTAACTACCGCATTACTCCAGTTTGCTTTTATGGTTTAGTTCAGTTCTTCTGGGAACCAAACTTAATATCAATTAATATGACTAATATTGGACCAGATATATCGGCTGCTATGCTATGAAGACAGCTCGGTAATCAAACTTTTGACAACAAAAAGAGAAACATCCGTTATCGGATCTTAGGACTGACATTAATCACTCAATTTGTTTCTATAAAACACAAAACATTTCTTATGGGAACAAACCTAAAAGGCATCTACATATGGGAACAACTTCAAAGCGGTATAACAATATGAATGTTACTTATGAAGATATCAATACTCACGAGACTTCCGTTAGTATAAACACTGCCCCAAATACAATATCAAATGTGTTAATTTCAAGATATGGGCATCTATGTGATGGAAGTAATGAAGTCCCTCTATAAATTCTTGTTATTTTTTGAATCAGAAAAAGAAAAAACAAAAACTGTTCAAAAAATACGATTTTAAACATTGCTTTTTCAATACACTACGCAATGTTGCAAAAATACCATTGCCTGAGGTTTTGGTTTACGTAGTTGAAACAAGTTATCAGGGCTTCATTAAACAAAAGAAGTTTTTAATGAAAATGTACATAAAAGGGGTTAATTTTCAGTATACTGAAATAAGCAAAAGCTGTCTTTACTATATGTAAACAGACATTTGAATATTATGTACGTCAATAAAGTCTTCTATATTAAACAGTTACTCTCCTTATAATTCATACAATAATGTATATATACTGTTAATTATATGAATAATATAAATACTTTAAATGTTTATAGTTATACAAACATATATTACAGGATTAGGAGAAAAACACATAACACAGTAATATATGGTTTAATCATTTGCTTTTTAGCAGATACTACTAGAATACCTTTAAAATCTTCACAGACCATTACCATTATTACATATCGGTCGATTTTGTATAACGGAAATATCTGCAAAACAGCACCTAATCTTGAATAGGTTATGATTTGGTTGAAATTAAGATTTTAAACTCTGTTGCAGCTTTAACTTCTAAATCCCGAAGAGAGCTCCACAAGTGAGCTTTGGTTCAGATTGTGGTTTTTTAGACCTTTACACCCCTAATACATAAGTTCAACATTTGGTCAGCAGTGTCTAGAAGAAGGTTCTAGCAGCTACAAACTGTTTGGTATGGATGTTTCCACATAACTCCAAGGCAACTAGCTTCATAGACAAAAAGAAACCAAAATAAGAGAGTATTCAGTCAAACTCAAGGCATTACATATGGCTTGTGTTAACCGTTCATTTAGCATGTTTAGAATACAAGTCTGTACAAGAACAAAACTGCTTCAGTGTAGACTATCCATGCAGTTGTGCAGGTGTTCTACAAGTAATAATTGAATTTGAAATATTATAATTCTAATTATATTCTTCACGAGCTTTATCAAAATGACAACACAAACAGTAGCTTTCACAGTTTGAAACATAAATATTTACTGTGCCAGCTTCCTAATAGTATTGATGCAAAGGTCCAGAAAAAGCCAACGAAATAACTCTCTGTAATAGACTCGGCTGGGATAAGTTGGAAACGGAAGAAGTACTTTAAGGGATGGGGCATCAATAGCAGCAACTATTAGATGTCAGATCACTGCAAATTCATTAAATTAAGCATCCAAGAAATAAAAAAGTATCTTGTATTCAACATGAAGAGGGTAAGACCAGTTCTTCTACAAACAATTTTACATGTTTCGCCATTTTATGAATTGTTAGACTCGCTTCAGCTCACAGACAGTTCCATTAACATTTAAATTTAGTAAGACGGCACCACGTATAAATACTTGCACATGCTATCGCATGAAAACATTTTTTTTGCCATCACACTGAAGGTCCAAAAGCCTACTAGATTAACGTAAATGTCTCAGGATTAAACAATTTCTACCACGAAATATCCACGCAGCAATGTAAACACACTTCCAAAAGTGAGCCACGCTCTACGACTATTAACTTTACGATGGCAACCTAAAAGTAAATTTCGCTTTGTGGTAACAATAAATGTTGTACAACGTCATGTATCTTTTTCAAGATATCAGTGAAATTATGGGAACTGAGAGCTGATGTATTTGCTTGACGTTTAGTATTCTGTTTGCATGTGTCGACTAAACGAGTTCGCTGAAAACCATTTAACCAGAAACAGCGCAGGTGAGAATTCAAGCATCATTGAGTCAGCGCGAAAGGTTTTAAGTATTACTGAGGAAACACTAACTACACAGTTAGGAAAAGACATTCGGTATTTTAAGGTAGAGCAAGACTGTTCTTAGAGAGAGATTCTGGAGAACTGATCGAGCCAATGTTGCACCTACCAAAACAAAGAGCAAGTCTTGTTACGCGTAGATTAAATCCCCAGACTCCAAACAAACGAGCTTGACGTTTTTCTAGAAACAAGTTGAATATTTAAATGCCCAGTTGACCAAACTATGGATTCCTGAATAACTTCACTTATGTCGGATCCCAAATCCTTATGATGTTGAAACCGTCTTACACAATTCTCAAACGGATTGAAAACAAACTTCACGCTCGTGTGAATTTTCCAAATTTGGTATAACTCGATATGTTAGCCTTCGATTCAAATTCAAATTAGCTGAGCGACGACATTGTGGTGCAAATTTATCCGCGGGATCGAAATAGCACTGATACACAGTTAATTATAAGGAACACAGCGGCAATGCAATCAGCCGTGAGGCTAAACTGCTTCGATGGAAACTGTGTCAAGTAGTAGCGAATTCCAAAGTCAACGCAGGGTGCGTTTTTAATAGCCACAAATTAGAATTAAAAATGCATACGTACAAGCAATTGAATGGAGTTAACTTATAAAAAACAATTTAGTTGGCGGCGGAAAATGTATACGAAAAAGTTGTGAATTTTCTCTTAACTAGCTTGGCTTTGTAAGGTGTTAGAGCAACCAAAACGTTTAATTGAGGAAAAGAGAAAGACAAAGGATATTTTTCTGCAATTATTGTTTGCATAAATTATTTAACAGGTCCAGTGATCCCACGACAAAAACAGCTATATGCCAAAAATTAATTACTAAAACACTCACATCTCAAAAAGCTCGTTAAGAAATAATTTCGAAATAACTTATTTTTCTGAAAATTGTTTTCTCGTTACTATCAGCATGAGAAATATTAGGCAATACAAAAGACCGTTTTACGTAGGAAGACCTTCAAACAAAACGAATCTTTGTACTTGTATCTTCTGTGTAAACACAAAATAGCGTTAAAGGTTTATCAAACTCGTTTTCATTGTCTTCTTGTCTTATTTAAAATTAGATACATTCGTAGTGCATTCGCATCACGTAAATCAAATAAAATTTCGCGTGGGAAACTCAATTCGATCCTACACCGCCATGTAATCTTCTTTTAACAAATATAATTCTTCTAACAGCAAAAGTGACAGAAATTTACAACAAACGCGTGCGTGACGAATTGAGGTTTTGAAACTTGTTTCATGTCTGCCTAAAAGAAGCGGTTAAGACACTCGAAAGTAAAAACTTTCATTTCAGTTTTGAGCATTCCTTGATAGATTTCGAGTAGGAAGCGAACTAGTTATAATTCTAAATCCAGACAGTTTATAAATATTACCACAACATTTGCAAATGCTTGGTTGCAATTTGTAGCCTTAACAAATTAAGAAAAGCCATGCTAACTGAAGATAATATTTTGAATTGTTCTGAAATGGATAAGGACCATATTCAATAATCTCATAAGTTCCCGATATAGGCATGCTGGAGTTCATATGAGTGAGTTTGTTTTGAAGCACATGTTATTGTTATGGCGTATTTTGCGGTCACGGACCATCATATGTTTTCAATATCATTTTAATGACGAGAGGACACAATCTCTTGCAGTTGCAGTTTTCAAAGATAAAAACGTCATTCCAGCACGACCTCTGAAGATATCGTAGAAACACTGTATGATCATGAAAAGACATTTCTTCAGAGTCTGACATATTGAAGTACTGTTTTGTAGGAAGACTCTGCTTCTAGTGGTAGTATAAATCTTGCTCTAAAAACCGGCGGGCACCGCAAAATCTTCCACAACCACGCTGGAATGCAATGTGATCAGCATTCGAATAAGCTAGACTAGTGAGACCCCGTTGTGATGATAACGATAAGCTTTGCACATCGAACAAACTTCAAGTTAGCTATAAAAAAACTCAAAACATATCGCCGGACACACGATAGACAGCCCTTTACATTGACCGCCATTTTCCAAGCCTTTCAGTTGATTATAGTTAAGAACACAATATTACAAGCTTTTAGTATCACAAACGAACATATACAACGGCAGTCGTTCTACAATTTCAAAAGTGAATCCTACCTCAACATAAGCTGCTGGAATATAGCCGAACTCGTCGTTGTTCAAGTGTTGGGCCGTCCACCAGCCGTTGTTAAACTTATCTGTGACGAGAAGGCGATCACCTCTTTTGAAACATAACAGACCATCACCGTATTTATCATAATCATATTTAGCTTCAAATATTTCCATTCGAGCACCAATATCTGCTAAGGTTAATATAAACAATAATTAAGGTGACTGGTTACAAAGAAATCTTTACCGTAGGAGCTTCTCAACTGACACAAAGCGTGACGTCACTAATAACAGCAACTATCGTGCCTTCACGTGAGGTTCTTACAAAAAATTCGAAAATCCTTTTAAAAGAAGCGCCCAAAACGGTTGTTTTTGTTTTGACCTCCTGAAAGTATTTCACTCATAAAGACAATTATGAAAATGATGTTTTTTCTATACATAATTATACAACAAAAGTTAAAACAGAAAAGAAATACGTGTTGAATGTAATATTAAAATCATGTGTCAAATATAATAAAAAACGCTTCTTTCACAAGTCATGTCAGTTTCCGTGTCTTTCTGAAAAGAAAATGATGAATTAACCGTTCGGTAAGAATTTTCGAACCAAAAAGCAAACTTACCGAAATATTTTGAAGCTATATATTCGAGAACTTCCTTTGCATGCGATGTTGAAATTGAACATTTCAAATCTACAGAACCAAATACATTGCGACCCCCTTCCGCGAAACAGGTGAGAAAACCAAAAAACTTATGGCTGAACAAAATGACTGATTGTACAAGGAAAATGTTGTTTCTAAAAACAACTAATAGAAAAACAGCTGGCGTTTCGACAGACACGTTCGCCGGCACCAGAATAAAATTATTCAACCATTATGTCTTGTGACTCAGCCTTCTTTGGATTTTAGTTTGCATTTCATATTTTTCTCTCGAGTTATTTCGGTAAATGACTTCATCTGTCACGAAACCTGCATGCCAGGCCAGTTGAAATGTTTCTACCCCTAGAACTGACAAAGTAATTCAACGTCGTATTTTTACATTTTCAACATCGCATTCAAAAGGCCAGGATCAAGTTCGCATTTAGAAACTGAAAAAATACTCAACTGGTTCCAAATTTAGAATTGAATCAATGACTGTGCTACTTTCAAATGAACTAATGTTCACAATGAAAAAGCATTTAAGAGGGGTGTAATGATAATTAGTATATACCAGCTCGGCTACGCGCGATTTGATTGGTTTAGAAATGGTAGATTTGAGACAATATTTACCTCCGAAATATAACCGATAATGACACCCAAACAAAATGGCGGACGAAGTAGTCGCTTCGCGCCCGTTTCGGATCACGATACTGAAAAAGTTTGCTCTGATATTTAAAACAGCCTAAAGAATTTCACTGTTTTACGCCATTTATGACATTTTGTATTTGACAAACTTAGGCTGCCCCGGCACGCGTGAGTCTCGCAACGCTTAGGTGATTTCTTAAATATCTTTCGTTTTCTTGAAAGGAACAGTTGCCTCGCTGGTATATACTGAAACACTTATTCTATTTCAATTTCGTTGGATCGATGGCTTAATGAATATCTTCCTCGCGCCTTTGGCGCTCAGTAGATATTCTGCCATTATCCATCTCAATTGAAATAGAATAAGTGTTAAAGTCCCTATCAAGCTTGTTTTTTTTAAGTTCCAGATTAAAACTGTTGTCATCTGTGAACTCAAAAATCGAATAACCAAAGAAAATTTCCACATCT
>JAOBRD020798504.1:0-30404 GCA_027575215.2 Hydrozoanthus sils
AATTCAAAGCTTTGTTTGAAAGTTTTGTGACGTCAGAACCGTGTTTGCACAGGCTAATGAAACACACCTATTTGACCTATAAGAGCGCGCGTATTATCGAAATTATTTTATAAATCAGATTCATACGAGACAAAAAAAAATCGTCTGGTGTGTGAAGGCCTTTAACTGACTTTCATTACTACTACTATGATAAAAAGCTCCGTCAAGAATTACTAGAATAACGAGCCAGATCCATTAAGTTAGGGCTTCCGCACAGAATGTATTTCGATTGCGTTTTTACAGCGCGGTTAAAGAAATGAAAAATTAGGATTAGTGAACCACGCACTCCATTGCCAAGTAAATCCAATTTAAGTTCTGCTGCCCGTCCTAACAAGAATTCGACCTCGCGAAAGTGTTGCAAGGCAGAAAAATAAATTTGGATACCGTAGTTGACCGCGTTAACGGCGCTGTGCTTACTTCAAGCCATTACGTGAGAGAGCGGCGCTAACTCGGGCAGCGGTACTTATTTCTAAAGAGCTAGAAAACAAAATCCAGAGAATATAGTGGATCGAGAACATTAAAAGCGAATGTACTCAGTTTATATTTAAAACTGCTGGTTAATCAGTGTAACCCTCAATGAGATACTACACAAAAAATACAATTGATGAGATAAATGCAACTTTGAAAGTCGATTTTCAAACACTGCAGCTTCATTCAATGTCAATTTTAATGTCAATGATGCACTGGTCGCGAACTGGTTATTTTGTTTTTTCCAATACACTTTCACGCAGTTGTACTTCTTCATATTACATACTGAAACCAGGATATTACTTAAAGTGCCCATTACCTTTCGTTTTTTTGTTTTCTTGTCTAAAAGTAAGTATCTTAAAAAGAACATTTCGAAAAAAAAGTTCGATTTGAACAAAACGAAAATATTTTATGAGTCTTAAAAAACAATGAAAATCGCTGCCATTTTGGTACACCAAATGCCGAGTCAAGGTGACATAATTAAGGTCGTGACGTCAATGTGACGTAATCAAGGAACACTGCTCCTCGTACAGCAACAACAGTGGAGTGTAAAAGTGCCAGAAAGATGTATTTAAGCTTGATTCTCTGTTTCTTTAAAACTTTCCTCATTTTGACAGAATTAGTTTAATTTTGATGCGACGGTGATGCAAATTCCTTAATCGACGTCACAGTAAGCCTGTCATCCTTATGATCAGCGACAAGGGTTGATCAAAGAAATGTAGAGTTAAAAGTTTCGTAAAAAAATGCATTCTTTTCAAATCAAAAGTTTTTTCAGAAATGTTCATTTAAGATAAGTACTTTTAGATAAGAAAACAAACAACTGAAGGTTATTGGGACTTTAAGTATATGTACTCGATTTACCACTGCGGCGCAAATTATATTTTTCGGGGTACAACTACAAGCGCGGCACTTAATCTATAAGCGCAAGTGTCTCACGTCTGCTGATGCACAAGCGAAGGTCTCAAATTGACCATGTCACCGACTTTTTGGGTTGCATTCGAGCTACCAGACTTCAAAGCAACGAAGACAATGATGAAACACATTAACAACTCAGCAAACCGAAGGGAGCTCTGTAAACCAAACCAAGGCCAAAGCTCCACAGTTCCGGTGGTGTTGAAAACGCCGTTCTGGGTAGAGGCTTCGTAGATTCTCGCAACGAAAAAACACAGCCCGACAACAGACGCCACGTACAAAAGTTTGATAAGTTTGCGCAGTTTTATGGTTTCGTTTGAGAACTGGTTACTGTACTGTGCGGATTCTCGGGAAGATCCTAGGTTATTGCGTATTTTAGTTGCAATGACTACATATCCAATCGATACAAGCACGCCCCAAGTGGCAAACAGCACTTGACAAACGAACAGCATTGCTTTAGCCGAGTTGAAAAAAGCCACAGTTGTATCCGATATCAAAATGTACGCCACGTGAACTAACCATATTCCAAAGACGTACCGAAACTTTTGAAATCTGGGTGCAGTGAGGTATAGTCCTGTTGTTTCCAGGAGCAGTAGTAGGAGCACGGTAAAAGCGGATGTTATACAGGATGTTGCAATACCGTGAATAATTACACCCAGTAACAACTCGCTCGCAGAGGATCCTTTTGATCCATAAGGATCCAACAGGAGAAGTATTGATCTTGTTGATGAAAATGTCCAAAGCATGAGGTTTAGGTAAAGAGCGTGGAGTTTCTTCTTTTTTTGGTAATGCTTCCTTTGACTGAAGACGCAGTACGTGGTATATGCAGCAACAAGGAAGTACAAAGACGCAAAGCCATATATGTGCAGATTCCAACCCCACTTCCAAACTCTTACTGCATACCGCCATTCTGGAGCTGGCTCGGGCCACGTTATCTCCGAGGATGTCATGATGCTGATCTTCTCTAGGACAACGTTTAATTGATGACAACCTGAATTAAATCTACACAAGACAAACAACACTTTTTGTCAATACCACGTTTTTAGGATTGGCAATTCGTTACAACCCTTAAGTTTTAAACAGGCCTCATTTCATAACAGGCAGCTAACGGTTGCATGGCCCGAATGTGACACTTGTACAAAATAGCACAAGTAGGTTTTTTTAATGGCACAGGTAAGGTTTTCCTGGCGGTTTTCCAAGTTTTAGCTCGTCGATTTGATAGAAAATATGCTGAAAATTGAACTAAAAAGCACAATTTGCTATCCTGTGAACTTTAACTCGGTTTACAAAGAGATTTTTGCGGTTTGCGACATCATCACCATGCAGCAAATTGTTTTGGCAAGTAGTCTGATTATGAGTTGTCAAAAGCAGCTTGCTAATCTGACACTTGTACAAATGACACAAATATAACAATAGAAAGTACATGACAAATCGATTAAACTCACAGACACTGAACTTTTGTCAAATGCTGCAACTGTTTATAAACTGAGCCATGTTTAGTTTGTCATAGAGAAACATGGAGGAAGAAAGAACTTTGCTAATAAAAGCCGAGGCTGGGATGTTTAGAGAGATTTATTTCAACCTACTGTATAGTTAGTAGAATATAATGTACAGATCGATAACGTACTGTTGATAACGAAATGACGAAAAAGGGTTTCTTAATCGTGTAATGAGAATATTTCGTGACCATGTATAAGTCCGCTAGTGTTAATCTTTAATGCGCTCAAAATAATATAAATACCAAGTATTGAAAGAACAAACGGCGAAAATTCATAGCAATTTCGGCCGCTCTGCCGCAAAACTCTAAAATACGTTCTAGATACTCTTTCTAAGAAAGATGTTTCCGAAATAAAAGTCTAAATTGGAAAAGAGAATCTGTAGGTGTTTTTCCTCTTCCATTCATGTAATTATTATCAGATTTTATCTACCCCAGCCATCCTGAATGGACAATGGGCTATTTTGGTTGCAAAACATGAATAATAGAATAGGTTTTGACACACGTGCAACATTTTGAGACACCTCTTCGTTTTCTAAGAGTACAACATTAAAGCCTTGGAATGGTCCTAGACACGTATATAGGGTAGTTATATCTTTTAGAGCAATCTTTTGCATTTAAACTCTTTAATCAATTCTTCTTATACAAACGAAGTAAAACGCTTAGAGTTAAGAAACTCAAATTTTGGTTTGACTAGAAATCAAGAACAGGCAGGTTTTAATTTCATAGAAGGTTCTAGATACTTGAGTAACAATATTTTATAGTTTCAATTGTTTTAGCACAGTTCCGGAGGATGGACTTTAAAGACACATGTGAGACCTTAAATGAACTTTAATAAGTGGATGTGCCAACTAGGTTTTTTGGTTCTAGTGGAGAAAAATCAAAAGAATTAGAACGAACATATTTCTAACAACATCAGCTCTTTCTTGATATCAAAGAGATGCCTTTTCATGCATAACTTCTCTAAGTGGTTTAGTCCTGCACGTGAGAGCCCTATTAACATTGTTAGGAAGACTTTATGGGTCACGTTACTATTTCTATACTAATAAGGCGATGTTTCCGGGACTATATAAACACTTGTAAGCCGCAAGAATAAAAAGGTTCCTTTCAGTTAATCTCAGAAGTTGAGTTCAAATGAACTCTCTGCCCAAAAGAGCTCATTTTTTTTAACAATACTCGTATAGTGAAATATCTAATATTGCTTGCTACTCCGATTTCTGATTTCACAGGACGCTTGTGACACTTTTCAACCTTCAAACACAGGATACTTTTGAGTGCTGTTTTTCATTGCGACCGTAGAAATACTCAATGCGCCCTTTTAGCAAAATAATAAATGTTTTGTATAAACTTTCATGGTTTTGTTTACCGAAAACAAGCAACAACCATTTTTCTCTCCCCCGTGTTTTTATCCTATATATATTTTGGGTCCTCTTTTGTTTTTGTTTTTTTAATATATTAGCAATCTCTGTCGTGTGTTTAAGGTGTTGGAATCAATCATATTTGCTAAAACCGAAAGAAATATGTTCTATTCACATAAAGACTCGAATTCACTCACACAAGTTTTAAGTGAGAACTAACTAATTAACTGATTGGTCATTTACATTTAACAAACTGTCTATTAACACCAAGAAATCAGTTTAAAAGTTTTGTTATATTCAAACCGAGACGAAATCTTAGCTTTAATTTTTCGACGAACGGCACAAGAATTGATCGTATCAAAGAAGTTGTTTTTAGGTTTTATCATTAATGAAAATCTCTCTTCTTCGTCTCATCTTCGAAATGTTATAAGGAAAGTGTCAAAGTCTATTGGTATAATTTACAAGTCAAGTTTTTGCCTAAGTCAGTCCTCTTTACTTTAACTTTATATTAAAGCTTAGTATATACTTATCTTTTTTTCATTTGCTAGCATATATGGGGATCAACTTACCATTCCAGCCTCAGAAGCATTAACTCTTGAAAAACTTGTAGTTAGCATAAATTCAAAGAGTCCGTACGATGCACATGCATCTCCAACCAATAATTAAGCTTTCCCGTTCGAAACTCATTAAAATTTTAGAACATTATCAAACTTCAATTATGCAAACTAATGTTTTAATATCAAAAGGGTTTTCTTCCCGGGGATACTAGAAACAAAGACTCTTTAAGTTTGCCTTATTGTCGAACAAATATCAAAAGAATCTCTTTTCGTTTCCAACGTTCTAAGCTATTCTTAAATTGCATGCACTCCCTAAAGACGCCAAAGAGAAAAGACGAAGAAGTGGTCATGTTGGTGCCCCAAACAAAAGAAATCATGAAAATTCATTTGTTCAAGGGCACCAACATGGCCGCTATGACATAACTTGCAAGTCAAGAATACAGCTCTTTAAATGATGAAATTAAGAATGCACCAAGTATTACCTCTTTTTACTTTACTTAAATCGTTTTTATTCTCTTATTATCTTAAAAGAACGTAAGTACTGTGTTCTCCGTTTTTCCCCTTTTTGTACACTTTCGCTTAAGCCACTCGCGTTCGCTTTTCGCTTTTCTCGATTTTGAGTTTGAATCTAAAATGTGATTTTGAATCGAACTCGTTGTACTCAGTTTATTTTTGCCCTGCCTAACACTTTAGTCTGTTTGTTATTCAAAATTGTATTGTTGTTTTTTAATTGGATTCAATCTAATTCGCTAAAAACAAGAGAAATATATAATCTATTCACATAAGGACTCGAGTTCACTGACACAAGTTGTAAGTTAAAAACTAGTTAAATTATCTGCTTGGGCTCTGTTGTTTTGTGTCTGTAGTAGTTTCATGTAAAGAGAAAAGTGATGGCAAAATCAACTTACTGAACTAAACTGAGTTTTATTCTCCCGCGCATTAAGATGTAGCCGACTGCTGTTTTCTATTGCAATTTGTTTAACATGCATTTAAGTAAAACACCATGCTTCTTTTTAATTGCTTTGATAATTAGATACCAAGTTTGACATGGGAAATCTAGCGAAATTTTGGAAATGAATCTCTCTAATTCTAGAAATTAAACAAACATTAAAAACGACGTGGTAGTTAGTTTCCTGGCAGTTTCCAAGTTTCAGCTCATCGAATTGTAGAATATGTTTTCTTAAAGAGTTTTTGCTGAAAATGTATTGAGCTCAAGAAAAAGCTGTGAACTCTTAACTCTGTTTATATAAAGAGTGTTTATGGTTCATGCCATCTTCACCATGAAGCAATATAACTGTTTTGGCAAGTAATCTGAGCCAGCTGAACAAATATGTCAAACTATTTAAAAATAGGCAGCATTGTATCTGTATGGGGCTTTCAGTATTCTATAATTTAAATAAAAGAACATTATCGGGTTAATAATTTATACCTCTCGAAAGGTCTCTAAAAAACCTATTATTTACTGTTTCATGGGAATTTTCGGCTCTCTCGAAACAGTTAACACGCATTAATTTTTATTATAAAAACAAATTTGTAAGAACAAATGCTTAAACTATCCAAACAGTTTATAATAAGAACAAACTGAAAAAAACTTCAAACGTAAATAATTTTAAAATTGTTTATTCACATTGTACTGTCGCAATTTGTATTAGCGTCGTAATTTGTAATAGTACCCTGTCTCATTTTGTAATACCTGTCGCAATTTGTAATAACAATTTCAAAACAATTTTAGGCATGTTCACAGTCTTTCTTGGGGGTTTAGGAAGCTTTAGATGACTGACCGTGCAGCGTAATGACTAAGTAAGTTTCTCGATATTTTGCTTTTTATTTCGTTTTCCCGGAAGGTTGCAGAAGCCATAATTTCTTTTCATAAAATTATACAAGGCAAAAACAAATGCAGGTGAACTCGGAACTTTCTGAGGATTTTTAGTTAATTGCTTATTATTTCGTCGAAGGACTTTTATTTACAAATTATTTTAACCGGCTCTTTGATATATACATAAATTCTGCT
The DNA here is from genome assembly GCA_027575215.2 of Hydrozoanthus sils. Taxonomy (NCBI): domain Eukaryota; kingdom Metazoa; phylum Cnidaria; class Anthozoa; order Zoantharia; family Hydrozoanthidae; genus Hydrozoanthus; species Hydrozoanthus sils. The sequence continues at coordinate 6,841 of JAOBRD020798504.1, forward strand.
TGTGCATGTGTGCTGAAATTTTGAATTTCCTGTGGTTAGATATATACATTACAGAAAAGTTTCGACTTAACCAAACAACCATAAGTTACAAATGTTGGAGCGGTTCTTCTTGAACTGAAATAGACAAGGAACCATACGCTAAACGGAAAACAAAACTCAAAAAAGATCAGAAGCTTAGCTAATGCTTGAAACCATTTGATTTTTAACATAAAAATGGCAACGGAATGGAGCTCTCGGTCATATGTCATTTTTGTCCTTTTGGTCTGTTTTGACGGAAAAATAAAAAAATTACAAACTGCTTGTGTTACATAATTCACATTTCAAAAATGTTTATTTTTTTGTTGGCTTAAACTTAAAAAATAGTTCAGAAAGACTTTTAACATACCACATATATACTTTGAAAATGTTTTTACAAATTGTGACAGGTATTACAAATTACGACCGGGTGCTATTACAAATTGCGACGCTACTACAAATTGCGACAGTACTCACATTGTAACTCGACTCGTCTGCTGTCAACACCGCGCTATCAAGCGAGCTTATTAAAAAGCCTAAAGAAATTTGAATATTAAAAATTTTTCGCAAATTTCCTTTCCGTTTTTTATTGAAAGTAAATTTAGACATGCTCATGCTTTGTCTTTATTAGATAAAAATTATAAACTTGGCTCGTGTGACAACAGAAAGTCGTTTGCAGATTGAACGACAAATCTGTTGTGAGCTGTGTGAAACAACCGAATCGAATTCTGTGCAGTTTGCGGCAAATCCCCTACTGACATGGCTCTGTTCTGTCTATAACGGACTTACGAAATAAAACTGCAAGGATAGAGAAGTTAAACTTGGAAAAGTGCAAAAAGGCAGTAGCCACAAAAATACTTTCGCTGTACTTATAACGTTGCATTTCTTTTTGTGTCCGCACGAAAATTGGGAGTGGTGATCTCGCTTCGCGCGGCTAAAAAAAAAAGATCTCCACAAAACCCAACGGAAACATTTGCTACGCAGGCTAACCCTTTCTTGCATCCATCTCCCATTTTCCAGATTATCTCCGAATGCCAACTTTTGCTAAACTTACAAGCCTAACAGTAGCCACTGACAGTAAATTCTATAGACAACTGATAGCCGTAGCTCTACTGTTCATGTATACATTCAAAGCGTCCGAGGAAAAACATTTTAAACATTGGTCTTTTGACTAGTTAACCTCTACGACTACTGCACAGTTTATAAACGTCTAAATTCTCCAAATTGTTGCTGAAAATACGAATCTTCTTTGTGCTTAGAAACGAAATATTTCTGGCCTGGGAATATGAAAATTCCCTTGCTGAGAAAATTAAATTTCTATATGCTGAGAATATGAAATATTTATGTGCTGAGAACATGCAAATTCCCTGTGGTGCTGAGAGTTTGAAATTTCTCTTTGCCGAAAATATGAAATTTCTATGTGCTGAGAATATTAGATATTTCTGTGCTGACAATTTGAAATTTCTCAGTTCTGAGAATATGAAATTTTCGTGTGTTGAGAAAATGAAATTTCCCTGTACTGGGAATATGAAATTTATCTGTGCTAAAAATATGAAGTTTCTCTCTGGTGAAAATTTGAAATTTCTCTCTGCTGAGAGTAGGACATTTCTCTCTGCTGAGAACATCGAAGTTTTCTGTGCTTAGAACATGAAATTTCCAAAGGCTGAGAATACGAAACTTAGTTCTTTGCTGAAAAAAATGAATATTCTCTGTGCTGAGTAAATGAAGTATTTCTGTGCTGAGAGTATGAAACTTTTCTGTGCTGAGAATATGAAATACTTCTGTGCTGAGAATATGAAATACTTCTGTGCTGATAATATGAAATTTTCCTGTGCCGAGAATATGGAACTTTTTTGTGCTGACAGTGTGAATATCCTCTTTGCTTAGCATATGAAAGTTTCTTGTGCTGAGAGTATGAAATTTCTCTCTGCTGAGATTATAAAATTTCTCTCTGCTGAGATTATTAAAGTTCTCTCTGCTGAGAATATGAATATTTCTGTGCTGAGAATATGAAATATTTCTGTGCTGAGAATATGGAATTTTTCTGCCCTTAGAACATGAAATTTCCAAGGACTGAAAATACGAAATTTCTTTTCTGAAAATATGAGTATTCTCTGTACTGACAATACGAAATTTTTCTGTGCTGAGAATATGAAATTTTCCTGTGCTGAGTATATGAACTTTTTTTGTATTGAGCATATGAAATTTTTCGGTGCCGGGACTATGACATTTTTATTCTGAAAATATGAAATTTATCTGTATGGAGCATTTGAACATTCTCTGTGCTGAGGATATGAAATTTCTCTGCGTTGAGAATATGAAATTTCTGTGATGAAAATATGAAATTTGTTTGTGCTTAGCACATGAATATTTTCTGTGCTGAATATATGAAAATAAAGTTTCTCTGTTCTGAAAATATGACATTTTTCTGTGCTGAGAATTTGATATTTCGGATCCCTGTACCGTGAATATGAAATTTCTGTGATGAAAATATGATTTTTTTTGTACTGAGAGTATGAAATTTCCCCTGTGCTTGCCGACCAAAGACTCGAAAAGATGAATTGCGAAATTCTCCAAAACTAATTATAACAATAGTATATAAGTAGAAACAAGTCATGAGAATTTAGAAACTCGTCTTTTGGCGCTCTAAGGAATGAAAGGCTTCAGAAAATGTTTCATACTAAACAGCTACTACTGTACAGCGTTGGAAGGAACATTGCAAAAACATTTTGAGCCCGAAACCCTCAAAACATTCAAGAGTTCAGTCAAATGATTTCTCATAAAGTCTTTCAATGAGACTTATTAATCTTAAACAGGCCATTGTAATGGACTTCGTTTTCCATACATAAATTCTGAATACGGAATACTTCAAAATTTAAACGAATTTAAGGAATATTCAAAAAATGGTAGTAATGAGGGAACGGGAATACTTACCAGTTAGCTCGGGGGAACAGAGGAATACGGAATTTTTAAAGTGAAAGTACTCGTCTCTTCCCCCGATTATTAGCGTCGTTTTGGAGTGGACACATTATGGCCTGTATAGGTTCGAAAAGGGAATATATTAAGATTTTACTTATAAACCTCACACTTGCCGGGAAAAAAGCGTTGATGACTTATCTCCAAACTGGGATTAAAACCAACGTCCCCTTGATTACGAGTCAAGGTTTTGGTTTATAATCATAGAAGAGCTCTAGAATTGAAGAAGATTGTCGATAAAACTAAACCTACATATAACTCTACAAACTGAAGTCCAAATGAACTTGATAAGAATTCCGACGGCCGTTCAAAGGTTGTTTCTAACACGTTTTTGACGTTGTTTTCTTCGTTCTTCAAGTTATCTTTTATTTAGTTTAGCTTGCTCATGATCGTTTTTGGCTGTCTAAAACTGTTGGGCATCTTGATTTTCCCTAATTTTGGGAATGATCAGCTTAGAAAACACATGTTCACATAATCAGGATCAATAAGCAATTTGAAAGGATTAACAAACGATGAGCCATAGAGAGAGTTTTTCAACAAATTGTTTAAACGTTTGAACTATATAATAAATTTTTGGAATCGTGAGTTAAAAATGCAGGAGTAAAATAACGCCGTAGTTAGCTTGGCTTGTTCTCAATTAATGGATTTTGACATTCTTTTTAAGTAAAGATCCAATCCAAAACATTATTTTAACAACTAAAGAAAAATAAAGCGCTTACTTTAGTTTAAATATTTTCTTTTAAGCTTAAAAGTTTTGTACTTTGACTCGATTATAGTGCCGCAAGTGAATGCAGATGACTTCATCTCTAATCATCTTCGTCACATCTCGCTATTTGTCTTCTAACAAGCTTCCGTATTTTACATTCTTATATTTATTGGACAATAAATGATTGAGCGCTAAACAATTTTGAAGCTCTTTAGACTTTATCGCAACATTGTGCTTTTAAATTCGTATTTGTTTTCCTGAACATGGATTAAGTACGTATCTAGCTAACACTTACTTATACAGTCATGACAACTTTTCTCTTTTATGCAGCAGTTAATTTGGCTCTTTTCGTGCATATTTTTTGGAAAGGTCGCACATCAATGAAAAGAATTCTGCTCACTATTTTCATAATTAATGCCATAGGAATTCACTAGACACAGCTGCTTTATTAAGCTTTAAGTATTAAGTCGTATTAAGTCCCTTTCAGTCCCAGTTGTATTGGTAGATTATCACAACTGGAGTCCATACTTTTCAAGAAACAAGTTTTGGAAAATTCCACTTTAATCTTAAGTATGATTTCGCTTTGTTTGATCACTTTTTCATTTTCTCTTTACCAAATGCCTTATTTTTATGTGTAATGAGAAATATGATGTTGACAACTGACTGGGACTGAAAGATATTGATTTTGGTTTAAGAAAAGCTCGAGGACCCACTCACAATATAAAGTTCCATTAAAACGCTTATTGAACAGACTCTTAAGTTTGAAAAAAAAGCCAAAAACAATTTACACCTTAGTGCAGATAGCAAACTGTTAGGGAGTGCTGACGTCACAGTGATCGCGTTGTAAGTAACAAACAAGTTAGTGGACTGGGTCCAAACTGTGCTTGCAAAGCATGTGGGAATTGTTTGAAGGCAATAACCATACGCATAAGTTTGCAAGTTTTACCCCAAACCCTTTCTTTTTAAAGCAACACGCATTATCCTTTCAACTTTGACAAAATAACATGATCAAAGTCTTACAAAGTTTATCACGAAGCAGGTTTCGGAGTCTTCTTGAAATATTTCTAAAATTACCGTAGCACCAGAGTTCTTAATTAGTACCCAGTCCGCAAGATTTCTTGATCATTTTGGGGAATATGCGTACACTCTTACTTTTCAGTCCCGAACTCCGTTTAAGTCGTTTAAAAGTGTATGGTTTAGAGACCACAAGCGTGGATTAGGCCTTCCTTTCCCGGCTAGCTTTAGGACTTGCAAAAGGAAATCATTTAAACTTGCATTATGACATTTGAAATAAAAGGTTCGTATAACAGAGTAGCCATACAACAGATTTTAGATAACCAATTAGTGACAATACTAATCTTCAAGCTTTCGCGTGGATAAAACATGATAAAAAAGTTAAAATCTATAACAAGTTTTACGTTTTACACGCGTTAAGAATTTTATAAAATGTACATTGACGTTTGGTCTTCTCTTGATGAAGCCTTCCACAAGAGAAGACGAAACGTCAATGCACATTTTATAAAATTTCTAACGCGTGTAAACCGTAAAACTTTTTATAGATTTAAACTTTTTTAATCAATTAGTGACAAATTTATTCTAAAACGAATATATTTCATTTTAGTATAAATCAAGTTGCTATCTATCACGAATGCTGCAATATGATGATTCCCTACTCGCTATCTATCAGTTGTTAGTCAAACTCTACTAGTGGTCTACTGCAAATCTCGCATTCTGATTGGCTACTCTACTAGTGGTCTATCCGCCGATAGACAGTGAGTAGAGGAAATGTTTTGAAGAAGCGATAGAAGAACTTCTTGAAGACTTTCTTGAAGAACTTCTCGAGAGCTCAGTGCCAGCTAATAAGACAAAAAAGGCAACGAAATACAGAAATAAGATTTTTCAATGTAAGTAGAACTTAACGTCGAAAAATAATACATTTTAATTCACATGATTTACTTTGAAAATGTTTCCGACAAACACGATTTGAAGCAAAAACAATAATTTTGCAATAATTTAATTCACAGACTCTTTTGCAAACTGGCAAACTAATTTTAAAACTCCAATTGAAGAACAGAGCAAAGAAGAGTTAAATACCTGTTTGCAGCAATTTTACTTCTCTTTACGACAAAAAGATGGAAAACCATACAAAGTTTCGTCGCTAAAAACCATACAAGGCGCAATTGAGCGACACTTCAAAAGGTTTAAACCTTGGTCCGTCGTTACTGATCCAGAGTTTGAAAAGGCAAACGAAATTTTAAACGCAATTTTCAAAAAAGCTATTGAAAGAGGCAACAGTCGACCAAACCGTTCATAAAAATCCCATTACAATTGAGCAGCTGGAAAAGTTGTTTTCAAGCGGCCAGCTTGGTGAGGGCTCAGTGATTGTTTTTCAAACAATCCTTAACTGCACAGTTCCCATCAAAAAGAACTGTGGTCGCCAAGATCCGAGATTTAAAGAACTTCTTCTTTCTTGACTTGTACCATTTTAAGTCTGGTGGAGAACATCTTTTTTTAAAAACAGTTTTCCTTGCAATTTATCTTAGAACTGCTTGTAAACCTCGTGGTTGTTGAATTGGCGGCACACACGGTACCGTACGGCGCATGACAGTTAATGGTGGGTGACGTGTAGCACGTCATATTTTAAAAATAAATTGTTTTTAACCCAAAAAAATTGTTCTTTTAAATGTTGCAATAGACCACTAGTAGATTTTGACTAAAACAGTTAGACTACTCGTTCTCATTTTCTCTCGGCATTGATAGACGACTCGGGCTTCGCCGAACTCGTAGAATTCGAACTGTTAAATAGGTAGCGTCTGTGATATCCAGTATGGCGACTACATGTGCACTTCCGGTTTTTCAGTCCTTTCTGCTTGCTGACGTGAAGATTCTAATTGACAGAACAATTCCAGACAAAAGAAAGGCAGCAACGAAATATGGTATAAAAATTTCGAAGGTAAGAAAAAAAACCAACATGCTTGTCTCGAAGCATCAATTTAACACATCTCATTCGAAAGACTGCCGAGCAGATCTGCACACGTATACGAAAGTTTTTGGACAAATCAACTTTATAAATTTATTACGAATTATTGTGGTTCCGTTATTTATTCTCCGGAGATTTTCAGCTAAAAAAAACCTAGAATACTCGCTCTGAGTTTCTATTGGCTAAATATAATTACTCGTGCCACAGGCAGGGACTGGGCACGAGCCTTAAAATGGCCTGTAGGTCTATCAGGCAGAGTTTTCAGGTTACGTGGTTTGTCATATTGTTAACATGTGCTACAAGCATGTAAATTTTGAATGCTGTTGAAATTTGGGCGTTGTTGAAGAAAAGTATGGAGAGCAATTTTGCTTCATGGACGCTCAAAGAACACACGTTTTCGGAACGGGTCGTTCAACAAATTCAAAGACAAAGATAAGTGCAAAACGTTGCCAATTGCATGCAAAGCAAAAAATTGCCAAATTAATTCAAATGAACTCAAAGAAATTTAGAAATTTATCAGAGAAAAAGACAAAATGTTCAGTTGTTAACAGGAATTGTTTTGAGCACATAAAACGAAGAGAAAATATCGCGAAGATGTCAGTGGCCATCTACAAGATACAAAAAGGAAGGTTTGACGAGCTTAAATCGCTGATTACCGAGTTAAGTTTTATACGCCTTACTATATTTTGTTATGTTAAATATCTACTTAAAGTCTGCATCGTTCATTCCAATGGTCACTATAACAAGTACGTTTATAGTCGTTCTTTTATACTTAGCCTTGTATAAGTTGCTGGTTGTACATGAATGTTTCATGACTATGATAAATGGTTGCGATACATTTGGGAAGGCTGAACTGCTATCTGTAAATAATTACCACAATAAAGACTCAACTTTTGTGGGGGAATACAGGTCTCGTTAAGCGCAGTTTTTAAAGTTTCTACTAAGTTTGTGAGTCACAAACAAAAACCTTGGGTACATGTGATAGAGAACAGAGCAGAATCCCAGTGAAACAATTGCAACGCGTTTTGCACAAAAGCAGAAAAGTACGAAGAATCGTTGCATTTATACTGCCAAATATGTACCGAGGTCATCTATAATTCATTGCTATGTAAATAAAGGTAATTTTTACCACGAAGGATTGAAGTCGTGTCTAAAAGTTTGTCAACGAAAAATTAAAAGTAGTAGATACAGAGCTCTTGACATTTCACCTAGATTGATTAGGAAACTATGGTGTCGAAAAGGACTTCATACAAAACAAAACTGAATCTACAAGAGACCACTGAATTTAAAGCATAACTGTGGGTCACTGTTATCTAGTCTAAGTTTAGCTTCCCAAACCTTGCAGTTTCAATTCTTAAGTCTGTAATAGACAGAACAGAGCCATGCCAGTATGGGATTTGCAGCAAACCGGCTGTAATCAAACTTGTCGTTCAGTCTGTAAGCGACTTTCTGGTAGTATCAAAAACGAAGACCCCGAAAACGAAGACCGAAGCCTACGAAAATGAAGACCCACTACGAAAACGAAGACCGTACTACGATAACGAAGACCCACCACGAAAACGAAGACCCACTACGAAAACGAAGACCCACCACGAAAACGAATACCTACTACGAAAACGAAGACCTACCCTATGCAAACGAAGACCCGCCATAGTTAACCACGTATGGACAAGAGTGATGTACTTGAAAGAAACTTTCTTAACTTATACAAAGGCCGGTTTTATTGAGTTAATTGATATATCTGGTCAGTAAAATAGACGCTTAAGTTACTTACTTGAAAGTAAACAAAACAGCGCATCAACTTGTTAATACTGTCCTGCTTGCTTGGTGGTCGTCTTTTCTCTGGTGCTGGCTGTGTCGGTACAAACAATAATTATATCGAGTAATTATTTTTAATTTTTCTTTTTTCTTAATATATCAGTCTGATATCAAGCGCCATTACGGCACTCTACAAGTTTTTATCTATAAATTTTTCGTTCGGTGTGGTCTGTGGGTATAAGAACATTTAAAAAATAAAATAATTTTAGTTCCATGAAGTTGACTCTTCCTCTGTATACAGAAAATTGTCAAACATGTGTTCTCCCTGGATGGGGAATGCTAGAGAGGTAAAAAAATGAAGTTATCAATTTGTGCAAAGTTTCTATTTTGAGCTTCTCATTTAGGGGATCAATTTGCAGCTATGTTGTAATCGAGTGTTTTTGAGGGTATACAAGTGTTAGTTCAGTTTCAATTCGCCCATCATGAAATCAACGCAAACAAACTTGGGAAATTCGCGTTTATATAATTACGCAGGAATTTTCTAAAGCGCAACTTCAATTAAACAGCGATAAGTATCTCTATCTATAGCATGTCAGAAACACGCACGAAGGAAACAGAAACCGATATTTTGAACGTCTTTTTTCATTTGGTGTTTTTAATCATAAGCCTGTTTTAAAAATCTCAATACTACCACTAGTTTGTTTCTTCAATATCGGCCTCAACATATCATAACAATTTGGTCATTTATAAATATATCAGAGTTTTCGTCACATATTTCAGTCAATATTTCAAGGTCTTCTTTTCAAGGTCTTGGTTTCCCAGACTACATGAGGTGGCTGCTCAACTATAACGAATGTTTCGTCTGATCGTTCGCAGCAGTCAGTAAAGACGACAGGTTTAAATAGAAAATTTTTACAGCTATGATGCTATAACGAAGGCCCCGCTAAAACGAACATTTTTTTTTGGTACCGTGGTACTTCGTTATAGCAGGGTTCCACTGTACATTATGCAGAGCTCTGATGTTGATCTAGCCAATGATTGGTTGAGCTGTTTGCCCGTAAGCATCCGAGGTGGCTTGAGTTTGACACGCTCTTTAAAGATGTACTGTTTATAGTTGACATTGAAACCCAACATTTTCTGAAACACTTTATTATATCCTTTATTATTACTAGTTGCAAGCACCCGCGTAGGTAAGCGGAGATATATGTTTAGTTTACGGCCAGCGGAGTTACACGTTTAGTTAGTTGTCGGCCATGTTTATTTGGTTGTTAGCCATGTAAGCTTGAGGTTTACTCGAATAAAGCTTACACTTACGGCATAACTGTATACAGTTTTTACTACAATTTATTTGAGTATCCCTAATGGATAAAGTGCTACGCCCTAAACGTTTTAAAGTTGATCCAAGTGGAACTGGAGCATCCAAAGCGTGGTTACACTGGAAACGAAAATTTCCGCTCGGTTTTACCTAAAGAAACTGATAAATCTAAAATGTTAACCAACTTCGTTTCACCTACAATCTTTGAGTATAAAGAAGAATGCTCCAGCTACGGATCTGCAATGGAAACACTTCAGAATATCTACGTTAAACCAACCAACGAAATCTATGCGAGACACATCCCTGTTACTCTACGACAACAGCCTGGAAATACTCTGGACAAATAATTTTTACGAGCTCTAAAGGCGTTCAGCAAAGAATGTAATTTCCTGTCTGTTACTGCTAATGATAATTCCGAAGAATACATTCGGGATGCATTCATTACTGGATTGCAATCAAATCAAATTCGTCAACGGCTTTTGGAGAACAAAAACCTTGATCTAAAGACTATGTTCGACCAAGCTAGAGCTCTTGACCCTCTTTCACCTAATACAAGGTCACTTGGACTTTTCTCCTACTACTCACAATGGTTACCCAATTTCTCTGATCGAATAAAACCCATCACCATCTGTAAATCTTTTCCATTGTCTCAGGAAGCCGAGGAGGCATTTGAAGAAATAAAGATTATTACAGTGGCAGTTGTTTCAGCCATTGACAAAAATACCCCATTTGAAGTTGAAACCGATGCATCTGATGTGGCACCGGCAGCCACCCTCAACCAGAATCGGAGACGAGTGGCTTTTTTTTTGCGCACTTTGCAAGGAAGTGCATTGAAGCACTCTGCTGTAGAGAAGGAAGCCCAAGCATTCGTTGAGTGTATAAGAAACTGGAGACATTTTCTCACCGGTCGCCGTTTTACTCTAAAAACCGACCAACAATCAGTTTCGTACATGTTTAACAAACGTCTGAAAGGAAAGATGAAGAATGACAATATAATGCGCTGAAGGATTGAGCTATCTGTGCTGCGACTACACACGACTCCCTCTACAAGCTTCACAGATAGCTTTGTCATCCAGACGTTACCAGACTTTGGCATTTTGTTCCAACAAAAAACTTACCATTCTCACTACAAGAAGTCTAGAGAACAGTGAACTCCTGCACCATCTGCTGTGAGCGTAAGCCAGCGTTTTACCGTCATTAAGGCCACCCAGCCGTTTGAAAGAATAAACATTGATCCTCTACCATCAAACAACAAGAACAAGTACTTCTTGAACATCATCGATGAATATTCTGGTTTTCCATCTGTCTTCCCATGTCCTGATGTCTCCACTCCTTCAGTTGTGAAGTGTCTCACCACACTGTTTTCTCTCTTTGGGATGTCTGCCTACGTAGATTCAGGTAGAGGATCGTCATTCACGAGTAAAGAGTTACGGGAATTCCTGATGATGACTAGCAAAGGTGTTGCGATGAGCCACACTACAACTTACAACCCAAAAGGAAAATGGCAAGTAGAGAAGTATAATGGTACCAGCTGGAAGGCTGTTACGACCTGCTTGAAATCCAAAACTCTCCCAGTCAAGTACTGGAAAGAAGTCCTCCCTGATGTCCTACACTCAGTCCGTTCTCTGTTGTGTACCGCGACCTATGAAACACCTCACAAGCGTTTTCTAGGCTTCCCTCGTCAGTCCTCAACTGGCAGTTCCTTTCCTACTTTGCTGACTGTGCCAGGTCCTGTCTACGAGTGGGTGCGCACTGAAAATGACAGATTGCGCTACATTGCTGATTACCTGTCTCATAAAGGAATTCAACTGGAGTACGAGAACATCAAGAAAAACCTGGTCCGCGTAGCTTGGCAAAGCTGATGCTTAACAGGAACGTTTTGCGTTCTCATAAAATAGATTTAATTTGGTGTTGTATTGCAGAGAAGATAAGGAACATTTTATTCACGCGTGCGCTCTATATCAGATTCGTTAATAACTGCTATTTTAAAATAAAGGTGCAGGAACATTACTGCCCAAATAACTTCTACAACTTAAATTTTAAATTATATCTTTAACATGTGGGGGCGGTTCGGAATGAAGACGAACAAGAAGAAGGTTGCGTACATAACAGATCTTGCAATGTACTTTTACCAGTTGACTAGCGACCCTGTAGACGGTGGCAGTGTGATATTTATCAATGGTGAAATGATAGAAGTAGAGTACAGTCACTGTGAGGAACTCATCCCCCTCCATCCCACCACCAATGTAGTGGTTGCGACGTTCACAACAGCCCATGCCCGCTCAAACTATACTCTGTTTCGGAAAAATTAGGAGAAAGAGTCTGTTACTATGACACAGACTCAATCATTTACACAGTGAAAGAAGGTGAATGGGAGCCACCCATCGGCGATTATTTAGGGGAACCACCAGTTTGACCACCAGCGTCCACTACAAACCCACGGAACTCACACAGTTATCTTTCCTATTCATCTTCACACCCGGCCCATGTTAAGAGTTCTATTCCGTACTCTCAGTTTCTCAGTTAAGAACGAACTCCAGCCCGGCAAGTGTATCACAGCTTTGTTTCAGGAGGACCGAAAAACTATTCTTGCAAACTAAACGACGGTAGCACGTGTGGCAAAGTTAGAGAAATTACTTTAAATCACAGAAACTCACTTAAGATAAATTTTGATACAATTACGAGGACGGTGCGTGGTGTAGGGCTTAAGATGTTTACAGTAACCAACCGCACAAGATATGTAGAGACCCTAGCACAAAGAGAGTATTGTCAAAAACTGAAGATAAGGACTATCGAATTGTTTACACAAAACGTGTAATTTCAGAGGATTACAAAACTCTTCCTTATGGATTTTGAACGTTACATGTAACTGTAGTTAAAGGCGCTCGAACTCACACTTATTTTCTATTTTCATACATAAACTGATTAATAAAACAAGAATTGGTTGTCCAAACTTATTTTGCTTCGTTTAGGCAGAGAATGAGATAAACTTTATCTCCCTTTCAATTTGTCATTTTTGTCCTGATTGTCCTGTGTGTCCTTTGGTTTTGACTGTATGAATATATATATATTTCTTTCACTCACTGTTTTAAGTTGTGTCTGCCATTCGGAAACATGTCAAAACGCGTTTTCGGAGATTGCCCCATTCCAAATTGTGGAACTAAGTAACTAAGATGTTCACTATCTTTCCTAGGACGAGAGAAAGAGGTTATTGCAGAAAGCAAAGTTGTAACCAAAACTTTATTTCAGTTAAATTAATGAAATGCCGAAAACTCAAACAGCCAAAGGCAAATGGTGAACTGGTATAAAAGAAGAATAAGTCCATCGCCAACTCATTTTCGATCATGGACCCATGGTGGAAACAACTTTTCTGCTCTCATCATCGGACCTTCTAATTCAGGCAAAACTAGTTTCGTTAGACGGTTACTTAACCTTGGAGAGGAAATGATTAATGGAGCGCCCAAAATTATTGACAATTTTTACGGTGGATTTCAGCCAACCTTTGAGGAAATGAAACAAGAACTTTCCAACTTAAAGTTTGTGGAAGGTTTTCCAAACGACATTCACGACATGTTTAGCTCTCACCAGCATAATCTGTTGATCCTGGATGATTTGGTGTCTCTTTGGGCGTTGATAAGCTAATGTCCGTACTTTTTATCAAAGGTCGTCACCTCAACCTATCGATAATTTTCATCTTAAATAACCTTTTTTATCGAGCGAAAGAAATAAGAACAGTGCACTTAAACACCAATTATTACAATATATTCAATTCGCCTCGCGATCGTTCCCAAATAATCAATCTCGCCAAACAGATGTATTCCGGCGAAACCAAATTTTTAACAGAAGTTTGCAACGACGCAGGCCTTATGGGTACCTGATGATTGACGTTCAAGCCACAACACCCGAAGAGTTTCGTTTACGCACCAATGTTTTTCCCGGCGAAAAACAATACGCGTACGTGAGATGTGATTATAAAAGGAAATGAGCAACATGGGAGAAATCATTCTAGATTATGTCGCGAACGGTTAAGGACAACATCAAGTTTCTTAAAAATATAAGCAAGTGCAACCCAAAGCAGCATAAAGCCATCCTAGCAACTGCAGACTCCAGGCTCTTGAAAGCGTTATGCGAATGTGTTTTGAACGTACGTAAAGCGCAGCACCTGTATCTTCGAAACAAAGACAGAAATTATTGCGTCACAAGAAAATTATCGTCACACTTGGAAATAAAAGAGTTCCTCTTCACAAGAAAAAAAAGACTACTGTTCAAAACGGAGGAAATTTCTTGCAAGTTCTCCGACCACTGGTTTTGACTGCTTTGGCAAGCCTTATCTAATCATGCTTCACGCAAAACGAATGGTCGTAGTTCCAGAACATTTTTTATCAAACATGCAATACCAACAAAACGTGCAGTCGTCCCCATTAATCCAAAGGCTATCGTCCTTAGCTAGTGATATGGACAAAATACTAAAAGACAAAAAACTTTCTGATGATGTAAAACTTCAACGTTACAATCATACCTTGCAACGATATCTAAGTTAAACTTTTACTGTCAGCGGAAAGAGCAATCGCTCCAAATTAAAGGGGATAGCATACCTAAAGATGAGGGCAGTCAAGAAGAGAATCAAGGAGAAGATTCTTTGATCAGATACAACAAGAAGTGCTAGACACAGTACCGAAAACGACTCGTAGCCGAGAAAAACTCATTTTGAGAAATAATAAGGAAGTGGTGTATTGGAATGACCGTGGAAAATTAATTTATCACGGAAAAGTCATTCCATCGACTCATATAGTTGATCTCGTACGTGATGTATTGAAAGGGAGAAAGAGCTTTGATCCCAATGGATGGCAGTTTTTGCACTAGGTTTAGCAAAAATGAACACACCTACATGACTGGGTAGGAAATGATCACCGAAAAGAAGTAATGCAAGAATATAAAACCGGAATAGACAAAGGTGATGAAGAGCCATTTCGGTCACTCCCCACTCCCTCGCCAAAAACGCCAGCAGCAACACGTAGAACCCCTAAACGAAAATCACCCTCTCGTGTTAGTCGAGGAGGATGGGATTCCTTATTGACAATTTACGATGAAGAGTTTTCCCCTTGATATTTATTGTAAGCAATAATGTAACAATAATACAGATGATTTATTATTATATAAATGCTTTACTTCAAATCCTTTGTTGTTTACTTGCGAACATACGGGCACGTTACTTGGCTGGTTCTGTTTACAAGTTTACTTGAAAAGGGAAAATACTTGTTAACAAATTCATCTACAAAAGCATCGTTTAATTGCTTTTTATTAGAAAATGGACGAACTACTTTCTCCATAGTATTTCTTTTACACCTTACTATGATAAAGCACATGCGATATTGTCCACACACGCTAGAATTTTTAATTTTTTTTTATTTTTTTTTTAATTCTTTTCTATTGAAAGTCTAGTCTTGGGAACTATCTCCGGTGATTGGCCATAGGAATCAAAGAATTCGCTTTTCTTGTCTTGAGTGACATACGCGACCCATTGACTTTCTGGCATACTGGATGGATCCACATTCGCAATGTAAGCGCTTGGGTAATGAATCACGTCTTTAGGTAAGAGGTCTGAAGGAAACACACCCCTGAACTGTTGTTTTGCCCTCGTGTCTTGTTCTATGACTTCTGTCAGTTGATTTGTGTTCATGATCAAACACTATGGTCATAAAGAACGTTCCTTGAACGATCGATTTCAATGACTGAATCAAACACGGCATAAACGATCAGGTCGATGGTCTGTTTGAGAGGACTGGCAAACTTAATTTCTATTCGCAAGTTTCCCTGTGTGGTTAAAATTTTCTCCGCTGGATAAATTCAGAGTTAAATTAAAACAAAAAAACGTGTAACCATCAGCATAATCGTCGCAAGTCAGCAAATACTTGTAGCCATTATTGCACTTGCTTAGAGATTGAAGGTCGACGAGGTCAGCCTGCCATTAATCGTTGATACCACCAACTATCACTCTGTTTCTGGTGTGATAGTGTTTACGAACTGGTTTATGTAAAGTGTGTGCATCTTGAGCCTTCAAACATTCTCGAATTCGGTTCTTGGACGCTCTATGTTGACGATCCTCCTTACAGCATGCTAAGGCTTTCTCCTTTGTTTAGATCGTAATACTTCTCGTAAAGATACTGGTTTGTCTTCTCTTCCATCTAATTCGGACGCTTGTACAATCACTTTTCCCCCGCAACAAAACGAATTGCAGCGTAAACGTCGAAAAACGTTTTCTAAATGAACTGTTGGCATTCCTAGAGCGCAACAAGAGGGCATCCTATTCATGTAGCGTCTTTCGAAAAATAAAACATATATATCCACTGTAAAATATAAAAACAAACAACCAAAAAAGAGGTACGGAACGAAAAGTAACCCGGATGATTATTCATTACAAACTGAAACACTCTATCTCCTTCGTCCTCAAACAATTGAAATTCCTCTGCTTAGCGAAGAAAGTACATCATTCGTCCTCAATTTATACCACCGTCTGCGACTGGTTCGTTTTGAACGAAAAAAAGAACTTCGAGGGGACGATTGTTTCAGTCAACGGTAACGATGGAAGTTTCAGCTGTTTCGCAACAAACCTCAAAAGGGAAAAACAGATCTTCATTCTATAATATTTTACTCTATTTCATCAATATACATATAATATACATTTTTTTTTATTCTTCCATCAAGTCTTGTTCCTGTTTTTTAATGAGCAAACCAAGTCTTTTTAGTCCCTCCTTACTAGCAAAGTCAGACATAACCCTTTTGAATTCTAAACAAGAGAATGGGAAAAATGTCTTGGCCAGGAAATAATGTTTCTATCTCAGCCATCCGTTCTTCCATCACTCGCATTTCATTAACCCGTTAAAGCTTCCTCAAGAAAGCAGTCTACATGTTCATCAAAGTAATGAGCAGGCACACGTCATGCTGCTTCTTACTGGGGTGATCAACTTGACATCCAAAGCGTTCCTTCCGTACTACCTCATAGAATTGTATATATGAGAGCCCTCGCAAAGGCATTGTAGGCTGCTTGCTCCAATGCTTGCTGTCATGCGCTACTATCATCGAACAAACATGATTTTACTTGAGAGAAGTCTTGACTCACCAGGTGTTTTCTCGAGAATGGATGAACAACTAGTTCAAAATTCAAGTTATATACCTTTCTTAAGGGGCAGAGCTTATCAAGTCTTTATAACGATAAATCTGTCATATCTTGTCAATTCTCTTAGTTCTTGCTTTCACTTGATTATTTTTTCGCGGGTCATTAAACCATTGACAAAAAAAACCCAATTGATCCATCCTCTGGGGAACCTTCATCATCATAGCTTGGCTTAGATTAGGAAGTTTGTCCTCGTTGTCGTCGGCTGCAGGCACGCTCGTTTCTGACCTGACGGATGCGGGATAGGCAGATCAGCTGGCAGCGTCTGCAGGAAAAGGTGATGTCCGGGTGATGGTGGAGGCGGCGCGGGCCTTCCTCCTCTGTCGCTGGTCTTTGAGTGCCTCCCATCTATCCTCCTCAAATTGGGCAGTGGCTTGGTAGAATGTGTGCCGCCGATGTTGCAGGTGCTGAGTGACTTCTTTAGGCTGTCTTTGAACCTCTTCTTGTAGCCCCTCTCTCATGATGTCCGGTGGAGAGTTCACCAAACATGACAATCTTAGTTAAGCGGTGGTCTTCCATTCGGGAAACATGAGCAGCCCATCGGTGCTGGTGCTTCAGGATCGTGGCTTCAAAGCTGGGAATCTCGGCCTGCTCCAGGACTTTGACATTGGTGATGAAATCGCTCAAGTGGATGTTGAGGATGGTGCGCAAGCAGCGCTGGTGGAAACGCTTTAGGAGGCGGATCTGGCTGCGGTAGGTGACCCATGTCTCAGAGCCGTAAAGAAGGGTGGCGAGAACAACAGCCCTGTAGACGCGGATATTTATTTTGCTTTTCTGGTTCTTGTTTTTCTACATTCGTTTGTATAGTCTACCGAAGGAGCTTTTGGCCTTTGCCAGTCTGTTGTCTGTTTTCTTGTCCATCTTGACGTTGGATGGAATGGTGCAACCCAAGAAGGTGAACTGCTGGGTCGATTTCAGTTCAGTGTCGCCTAAGCTGATGTGGGGAGGGCGGTATTCTTCTGGAGGGGCAGGCTGGTGGAGAACTTCTGTTTTGTCGAGGCTGACCTCCAGGCAAAACAAACAAGAGGCATCTGCAAAGCAGGACGTAATGCCCCGAAGGGCTCGCTCTGTGTGGGCAACAAAGGCAGCGTCGTCCGCGAAGAGAAGATCCTGGATCAGTCTCTCCTGGGTCTTTGTGTGAGCTTGGAGGCGCCGTAGATTGAAGAGGCTACCATCCAGACGTTACCTGACGTACAACCCTTCGTCATCATCCAAGTCCTCAGTTTCTTGCTTGAGCATCATGTTGAAGAATATGGCTTATTCTTGAACGACTTGGCTGTCCCCCAAGTTTCTATAGATGGTGATCCAGCTGTATGAAAACCAACGCGTCCAGATCAAACTCAACGGCGTTCTGTCCAAACCCTTCCCTATCTCCAACGGCGTGAAGCAGGGTTGTGTCCTTGTACCGACCCTGGGGAACCATCACATTTACACAAACTTGCAGATCACAGAAAATTGAATGAAAGTCAAAGCGTTTAAAGGATTCGTTGAAATATAACGCCATTATCTCCTCCTTTGTCAACATTAAACTGTCTTGGTTGAGTACCTTGCACCCGCAAGAATGGCTTTCATATATGCTGTCTATTGTTTTACATACTTGTAAAGCACATCGACTCATAAGCGTAGCATGTAAAACTTCTAAGCAAGACACCCCGACTACACTATATACCCGACTGCTTGTGGGAGCGGCCTCAAACGTTTGATTGACACATTCGTCTTTTTCCAATTTAGTATGCAAAAA
The DNA here is from genome assembly GCA_027575215.2 of Hydrozoanthus sils. Taxonomy (NCBI): domain Eukaryota; kingdom Metazoa; phylum Cnidaria; class Anthozoa; order Zoantharia; family Hydrozoanthidae; genus Hydrozoanthus; species Hydrozoanthus sils. The sequence goes on from JAOBRD020798504.1 coordinate 25,506, forward strand.
ACCATTAAGGGTCAATTATGATCTTGCAACAAGATGCTAAATACAAAAACCGTTAATGACGTCACATTAAAATGGTGCTAAGACTTCAAACCGATAATAATGTCACAATAAAAAGGTGCTAATTTATGAATGTTTTGCATTTCTTAATTTGCCAGTGGGTGGTGTCATTACTAGCATGCAAATCTCTTTTGCTACTTGAAGCGAAAAGCTTGCCTTTTTCCAGAATTGTAACTTGAAACATTTTTTTCTCAGCAAGTAAGTTGAGTTATTTCATAATTCTAGTTCATTGCATAGATCAATGTGTAGATAACCTGCAAAGTTTAATTTAAAAGCTCAATTGCTGCTCCGTAGAGGCGCGGCGCTTTGTTAGTCACTTTACATAAGCTGGTTCTGTCACCATGCCAACAGTAGACCCAAACATTGTTGTGTTGGTAATGTTTTGCACCAGGTAGTTGAAATATATGGAATAACGGTCTCTTCAAAAGTTAGTTTTAGGCGAAAGTGTACTTCAGAGGCCCTTTCCGCCTTCAGATGCGGCGGGGAATAGTCTATATAGTATACTGAAGAGTTTAAATCTAAATGTGGTCAACGAGATCGGATGAGCTACGAGATAAATCGATATCATCTGGAGCGAACTATAAGTAATAAATAACATAGTATTATTGTAGTATGTGTGTTACTCGTATAAATAAAGACTCCAAACTTGTATGTAGATTCAGACTTTATATTGTCTAGCGTCGTACATCAACTAATACACAGGTACACTGAGTCTTGCTAAGTGAAAGCTGGTACTTGTTGTATGTAAATGCAACATGACACGTGACATACGTCACAACTATGATGATAAATACAATTAGAAAACGAACAAAGATATTGTCATGACCCTAGGGGGTCCGAGAAAGGTTCATGTTTTATGCCTACCATAAAAAGCTGTGAAATCCAGTTGTTTGGGTGCTGCCCATTGGAAAATGGTGGATGCCATTTTCCTGTGTAGTTCTTTTAAACCTCTGACACCATGTAATATGTGTGTTCTTGTATAAAGACTCCAAGCTTGTATGTAGATTCAGACTTTATTTTCTAGCGTCGTACATCAACTGATACATTGGTACACTAAATCTTGCTTAGTGAAAGCTAATACTCATTCTAAGTTAATACAACATGACACATGACATATGTTACAACTATGATGATAAATACGATTAGAAAATGAACAAAGATAATTGTCATGACACTGGTGGTCCGAGAGAGGTTCATGTGTTATGCCCAAGAAATGAAGAACTTAAGAATTTGTCTACCAGAAAAAAGCCCTAGCTTTTTAAACATTACCAGTAATGAAGAAAAATACAATACCCCCAAAATCCTGGCGCCTTCGATAGACCCCCAAATATCCCTTTCGCCAAAATTTTAGACCCCAAAAACTCCTTCGGACCCTCCCCCCGTCGTCAAAATATGTGAGTAGAGCCCCTGGGGTTTATTACCGTCTACTGAATACACGTTTATGTTTCTTCATTTGCTTTTAAATTTGATAAAAATTTTACACGCCCCGAGTAGAAACAAGAAGGCTTACAGATAAACAAACGATAGCTCGACAAAACGCGACTTCTCCACTTTTTTCACTTCATCGGCTAAGTTATAAACCACGTCTTTCAAACTTGCTTCTTTGGAGAGAACCGAACTGTAAATTTCTCTGTTGAAATGTTTTCAGTCGCCATCTCTAACACCGGCCTTTTTGACCTGCTGAAGGCGCGCGTTACATGCCTTTTTCTAAAAACCAAAAAATTGTTAGAGGATTGTATAATGTTCTTAATTTTTCAGCAATTTGAGCCTCAAGTTGTTCTAAAATTGTTTTCATTTCTATGTGTGGTTTAATTTGAATGAAAACTAAGTGTAAGGTATTGCAATACACGGTACATTATAAATAACTTCAGGGATTTTTATGTTGTCCTTCTTTAGCGGAGGGGTTATCGCAGTGGTGAGATCTCTGCCTCCCACTCCTGAGGTTCTCGGTTCGATCCCCGGCCTGGTCGAGGTTGGGTGACCTTCTTTCCCGCTAAAGGCCATTCAGCTTTCCATCCCTCCGGGGTCGGTAAAATGAGTACCAGCATACATGGACCGCTTTGAAGCGGTTGCCAACTGCGCCTATATATGCTTCTGATCTGCTGGGGGTAAACTGATCATTGTAAAGCGCCTTTGAGCATGTACATGGAAAGGGCGCTAAATAAATGCACCACTTTACTTTACTTTTTACTGTCTAGTTATCACATCCAAAAAATAGCCCTTAACCAAAATGGGGAATCAAACAGAATTCTGCCAAAACCCTTCTTGAAGAATTTTGAAGACCTTGAAGAGTTAATGACCAGAACCGAATGAAGAAGTCAGCAGGAATTTGGAACACTTCCAACTCGACCTAAAGGGCCATGGGATCAAGACTCTAAAAAATGACGTCATCATCAGTTTCGAGCCTTCGCAAAAACAAGAAACATTAATTTCATTTTAGTCAGAATGAAGACTGTTAAGTTGGCCGCCAATCTTAATCCGTCAGATCCAAAAACTGTCCTTGATAAAGTTGGGGAATTCAAACAGAATTCAGCTAAAACTCTTCTTGAAGAGTTTGCCAGGGTCTCTGAGAAAAAAATTAAAAGCTCGGCAGAGCTTTTTAAACACCGAGAAGGAAACACAGCAGCAGAAACTGTGCGAAACATTGTTGAATCGAGGACTGCTACTGTTGGATCAGAAGAAACAATCTACTCCATGGCGAAGTTCGACTGTGGTCTCTTTGCTTCTGTTTTGGCCGCATACAACAACCACTGGAACTTGAGAACGTCTCCGGACGATTGGTGGTTCTGTGTGACTCGCCGAGTTGCCAGCGCGATTGACAGGAACTCCAAGAATGCGTCCGTGCGCGAGATGTTTGTTGACCACGACGGAAAGAAAACCCTGCAAGTAGCTGTTCCCGCGACCACTATTTATGGCATCGACTACAACTGGTTCTTTGCTGAAATGTCAAAGAAAATTGCTGAGAATGTGAAAGTGCCGGAGTATGTTGATGCAGTGACAGCTGATTTCTCTTTGACAACATCAGTTCAAAAGATTGTCTCACAGGTCACCCTGATGTCGTCAGTGCAAGAATTCTTTCAGTATGGATGCAGGCTTAGGTGTGGAATCCCTGGTGTTGAGATGATTGGAGCCGAGGAAGACTGGTTAAGGCTTCAGTCGAAGCTTAAGGTGTTGGGAACCCTTCTGGAACCAATCGAGAATGACATAGGACTGAGAGCAAAATGGTGGAGGCAAGTAGAAGATGTGTTCTGCAAGTTGTTGGCAACTTACCGGGGGAAACCTGATAAGGACTGGTGGAGTCGCATAATTTCGCCAATCCCTTTCGGTTCAGGGATGGGTGGTCAGTTTTGTGGCCGGATGGCACAGTTCATGGAAGATTTGCATTCAGTAAATCACCTGTCCAAATTTAGCAGTGGCCTTGTCACAGTGCCATTGACCATAACACATCCCTCTGGTGTTGAAGACGTTGCTGCACTTGTGGCAGGAATGTTGGGTTTCACACTTCATGAGGTTGGTGCAGGCAGTACTCCTTCTACGTAACCCTTCCAAGGATGGTCCCTTCTGTTGAATGAAAACTCTCCATTCCGCTAATTGCTTGCTAGTGTGTAAGTGTACTCATTGTTTATGCTGATGCTGATGTAATCATTTGTATTTGTTCTATATATGTACACATATGAAGAATCCTCACTTAGATTTCTTACCAAACCCTTTGTGTCTGGAACTGGGCACACAATGGAGTTAAATATCAGATAGTACTGGAGTTTTTGTTTGTCTGCAGATGTAATATAAGATTAGGAATGCAGTAATTATGTTCAAGAAAGTTTTAAAATCAGAAAAGCCCTGGAATTGGGGCATGGTCATATCAGAAAAGTTGAAAATAGGAAAAGCAGATTAATTCTTCCTCCTGACACTAATTCTTCAGTTGCTTATGTACTGTAACCAACCTCAATAATTATAGTGTTAGAATTTGAAATGAATATAAATGTAAAGCCACAGCGCACTGCTGACCTCCACATAATTATAGTATTTTTCTTAAAACAAGATTGTAATGCATAAACCCTTGGTCACCAAGTATTATTAGTTTTTTAATGTCGTCAAATGACTTTATAAACATCTAAAGGGCCTATTACAAGGGCTTTAAGTATAAAGCAAAAGGTTTTGTATAACTGCCACCAGGATAGTCCATGCCAGTTGGTAATATAAGACACCAGTCTGTCTTGCCAGAAGCCCAGGTTCAATTCCCACTGTTGGACTTTCACTCAGGGTCTTAAAATAACTGAGGAGAAGGTGCTGTCTTTGCTTTACACATCTGCAAATGGTTAGACCTTCACCTCTTGGATAAGGACGTTAAACTGTATTCATAGTTCCCCTATGAGGTTGTACTGAATGTTCATGTCCTAGGTACAGGGTTCAGTTTTTGCTGGATATTCTTTCCCTGGGTTGATTATAGTTGTTCTCTGTGCAGGGTGGATTTTTTTTTATTTCCTTTCCCATTGGCAGGGTTAATTTTGATAGGGTGTTTGCCTCGGGTAGCGCTTGTTTTCACAGGTTACCCATTATATACTCTTGGTTCCAAGGGCCCAACTCAATTATTATTATGATGGCTTAAAACCCAACCATTTAAAAATTCCCAACTTGTTTTTGCATGCCCGGAAAAAATCCCTAAATCGAAGCTTTTTTGTATACTATATACCCGTAAGGACATGAATTATGAATTCGTGTGCCGACAAACTTTTGATTGAGGTCATTTAAGTCAAAATTACTTGTGCTAAACACTGCTCCAGATTACGAGATGGAAAAAATCCCAGCAAAATTTGGCAACCCCCCAAAATCCCGGAAATC